>VZTE01004640.1:518921-545322 GCA_013397775.1 Eulacestoma nigropectus | reverse complement strand
ACGGCCACGGGCAGCGCGGGCCGGGCCCGTCAAGCCGGGCGAGCGGAGGGGGCGCGTCGGCCCGCGGCCGCGGGGACCTGCGCGGAGTTGGAGCAGGGATAGCCGCAGGCCACAGGCGCGCCCCCAGCGCGGCCCACGGGAGGCGGCTCTGCCCGCGGCTGTCACTGGGACCCGCGGCTGCCCTACGGGTTTGGGAAAGGTGGCGGTGGGGATAAAAGGCGCGACCCACGCGCGCCGGTAGCTGCCGCTCTCGGGAGACCCCAGCCCTGCTCGGGATCTCCCGCAGATTTAGTGTCACCTCTCTGCCCCGTGCCCCTCGTTTGTGTGCGGATGCTGAGGCGGATGGGCAGACAGTTCCCAGGTTGTGCGATGAGCAGTCCCGTTACCGCCCGCGCTTTGATACCGGTTGCGGGTCAGCCTGAGCTGCTCCGAGAAAACCCTCACAACTTTTCCTCCTTGTGCAAAACTTTTTCAATTCGAAGTACTCCGATTTCCCCCATACTATGAACTGCCAGAAGTCTGCATGTCAATGTAAAAACTCTCTCCAAGAAGAAGCAGTACATAAAAGGTTCCTATGAAAGGGTTTTAAAATCCCAAATATAGTTGGCGTTAAAAACTATGTAAACATTTGTTGGGCATTTGGGCACAATTTTTCTGCAGTTAGGTGACTTTATATGGCGTGCTTTTCCTCCCATGCAAGTTTTAACCTGATTTCACATTAAAATAGATGCATTCTGCTTACTTGCAACTACTAACACGCTATTTAAGGAAGAAGCTGGAAACTAGTTAAATGATTACAGTTCAAGAGATGAAGCTGCCTTCCCCCAAATACTTGAAATTACATAACTTTTTCCTTACAATTTTACTCATAAATACATGGTGAAGTGTAAATTATGAAACGGTCAGAGATACAAGGTGACGCAAATGAAACCCTACTGTAAAACGGCGTTCTCAGCCCTTGCTCCAGCCTTAAACATTCTTCATACATGTTTAGTATAATCCACTGGCAGATTTGTAAAGTAATTGCTTGTGTAAATCACCCAGTAACACATTTCCCCCTTAAGTTCTTTCGTAGGATTGTCTGATAAAGCACTTTATGAATAGAAAAGCAATAATTCACATACAAGAGGTGAACTTGTCATGTTGAAAATGGAAGGTTGCACGATTAGGCACACACAGTAGGATCCCCGACACAGGGAAAGGAGAACTCACTGATTATGTGTCGTATTCCCTCTATACCCATCCACAGAAAATGAGTTCAGAGCAGCAGAGACATTTATATATGGAATGTGAAGGAAAGTAATATCAGAATTTAAAGTTTGTTACAAAGTCTGCCTCGATACTTTAGTACCTCATGCTTGGTAGCACCTCGCTCATATGTACACAGACAACCTTTCCTGACTTCATAAATTTACTTTTTCACAAGCTGCAAATGCCATGGCTGAACCACAGCCAAAGAGACAAGCCACTTTAACAAACTTTAGTGAATACAGAACTCCGAAAAGAAAGTATTTTTGTCCTGTTCACATCAATTCAAACATGTTCTTCTCAACAGTTTTATTATTTTTACTGAGTATGTCAGCCTCAAGTGACTGTTCACTTGGCATATGTCTTGCAGAGGAAGGGTTAAAATAGGCAGGTATTTTGTCTGATGACTTGGCTAAGCATCTTACAAGCTTGAGTGGAAAATATTTAAACAAGAGTTATTTCCCTTTACTTCTCTGCTCTAGTGAGACTTATTAATGTCTTTTTATTTTAAACCAGGAAATTATGCCCCCCACACCTTAAATCCCAGCCAGTTCTTATGTGTGGGTGCAGCTTTCCCAGATTTTTTTTCACATTATGACAGACAAACTGTGAAGATTGATTACAGCAAAAGCACAGATTTCAACACGTGTAAACCTTGATAACAAACATGCCTTTTTTTCACCTGTAGAACAGTATTATAGAGGTGTGTTTTTAAAGGACAGAAGTATCTCTGTGCATGCACTTTTAAAATGAAACCACAAAGCCATTCGTAAGGAAAGATGAGAAGGACACAAGTCTTCAGAGTTTCAAGCAGACAACTCTAATGAAATACTCTATCTCTCAGAAAAAGTTTGTTACCATATCTTTATTAGAAATGCTTTCATGATACATTCTGCATTTAAAGTTAAAATAAAGCAGATCAAGAAAACATCAATATTAATCTGTTTATATTCACCATAAAGAACTGTAGAGAACTTAATAAGGGCAAAAATATTTTATATACTTTTTTCAGGCAAATTATTTATTTATGAAATAATTTACAAAGAAAATTTTTACCTCATGGCTTAGATACATTTCATATGCTTATGATTGACACAATATGTTCAGGCTCAAAGGCCCATATAGACTTTTTTTTCCCCCTTCTTTTTCTTTTTTTTTTTTTTCTTCTAGCAGGAATATTTCAAAACAGCCAACTAATTCATGAAGGCATATAATAATTGTTTGACAGTTGTTTCCAATATAGGAAAATAAGTTATGTATATTGTTTTCATTCAAATATTTGTTGATTTGTTGTTAGAATGCTTTGACATTGACATGCCACAAATTGCATTAGGAGAAATATTGTAGATTTATTTTCATTTATTATCTTCTGCTGTCAAACTTTTCCAAAACCACTTAAAGCAAGTTTTATTTCACTTTGTTCAAAACTCATAGTCTGCATGAAAGTAGGTTGTTACGGAAATAACAGGTTCAGGTTTCTCTAATACATAAGAGCTGAGGAAATGAAGGAAAAGCAGCAAAGCGAGAAGATACAGAGAAAGTGCAGCTTTCACTGAGAGGCATGAACAAAGTAACTTCAAAATAATCCTCTGGGTTTTTTTACAGGCAGGCACATTCTCCATTGAGGGAGAATACAGAGGCCAGTCACAGTTGCTTCTTGAAGGAAAACAGTATAACAGTCATTGTTTATCAAGATGACATAACATGCCATTTTTGCCTTTATTGTTTAATGCAGTTTCTCTTGTAGTTTACTCAGCGTAGATACAAAGAGGGATTAACAGTAAAGCATAAGCATACTTGTTTTACAATTTCAGCCTTTTAGTGCATAACTTACTTAAAGTACTGGGGCCTATAATCACAATGATTTTACCTGATGGAACATGCATTTCAGAAATATAATCCAACTGTTTACCCTAACACGTCATAAATTGCAATTCTTTACAAAAACCTCAGAGATTGACATCCGTTGCTCTTAAATGCCTGCTGCTTTAGCACACATCATCAAGAAAGTATTTCTGTATTATTCTCCCTCTGGTTGGTAGTATATTACTTGAATTCTAAAGACAGTTCTCTTATACTGTCTTCAATAATGAACATTTTGAGAAGCACTTAGTTATGTGTCTGAGGCACTCCAGTGTGAGTTTCTTGAGATCATAAACACGGCAACTTGCAGGATTTCTGCAGACCCACTTCTTTTCTTTGCACAACTTTTGTCACATGAAATTATCGAGAAACTTTTGTTCCCTGTCTTACACCCGGCACAAAGTCAAATTTTTAAGCTTCAAGTTGTACGCCAGAGGCTAAAAACTACCACTGATTTTCAAAGAAATGGGACTGGGGGCCCTAACAATGTGGTTGAAACGTCTCTGAAAAGAGATTATGCGTTGTGATAGATAGGGCAGCACTGAGAACAGCCAATGAAACAGCATGCAACTGAAGAGCTAATACCATGGCATCATCCCAGATTCAACAGATGTTTTCTAGGGGGATTGGATATCTGGTAATGGGAAATGGAACCTTTCTTTTCTATGTCACTGGTTTTAACACAGGCCAGTAGCAATGGAAAGTCAATAATAAGCAATGCTTGTTTGGTAGCTTTCTCCACTGCATGGTAGAAGAATGTCCTCCTGATTGCAGTGCAGCAGGGCTGGCTGGTACTTCGCTGCACCCTGGTAGCACTGCTGGCAAAAGGGCCTTGCACGGAAGTGCCTGGAAACCCTTTTCCCTATGAGCAGTCTCCCAGGGAGGGATGAGGAACACTGACCAGGCATAGACTGCTCCTGCTAATGGTGTGTCTGCAGATAGTGAAGTAACTCTGGCAGCCACAAAAGATAATTTATCACTTTACACTATCATAAAATCTACTAGAAAATTAAAAATGCTAAAACACCAGACTCCCTAAAATCATTTACATGCAGGAATCCACACAATTGTATAGATTTTGATCTTAAAAATGCTATGTAAAAGGCATTCATCCAAAGCTCTGAAAAGCCTCACATGCGCATACACATACGTATGAAGTAATACATAATGAGTGTCTCCCAACAAATATCAATAAAGAGGTGGCAGCATTTCTTCCCACATTTCAACTGCAAGTTCAGCAATCAAAACAACCTGAGCCCCCTGTCTTGTCATCACCCCCGCCAGATAGAGCCACTACCTTTCCCTCCCTCAATTCCATATTCATTCTCCCTCCAGCATTTCCAACATTTCTGGGAAGGTTAATCTGGATTGGTTCAAAGTGCACTGAAGTCATTGGGAAAAAAAAAATCTATGAGTGAGTTTAGTAGTTTTTACATTAGGTCCTATATGCAAGTATTTTCCAATCTTATTCCTAAGGTTTGCTGCTATATAATTGCAGTGTTCTGAACATAATAATGTTAAAACTCAGTACAATGTCTCCTAATATAAAGCAAAAATTCTGTACAATTGAAGTGTTTGGCTCAAAAGGAATTTTCTTTCACTTGATTTCTTGTAAATACTTTTCCATTTCTGACTTCTAACTGTGTTCAAATCTTTATTTTAATGTGACAGACTACAAACAACATGCTTTTATTGCAAGAAAAGATTTATTCACATCGATACTGATGCAAGGTCTCAGATTTAGTTTAGGGAAAGAAAATATCTTGCAGATATGTGTATTTCACTTTGCAAAAAAGTGCACTTTCCATTCCATTATGAACCTCAAATGCATAGCCACAATATATGGCCCATGGGTGCAGTAATAGTACTTGGGAATCTCAGACACACAGTGCATTGGTAAAATTACCAAGATGCTGTCACTATTTCTAATTACAAATGGAGGGAAAGTCACTCAAGGTAAACATGGCAATGTAACGTGGTCTTTAGTGGTCTCTCTCAGTCTCCTATGAAACTTCTAAGCACACACAAGAACACACAAATAGCTACATTCAACCAGACTAATGTATCTAACTTTCAAGTGTGCTCAGTCCGTTGTGTAAGGAAGGGCTTGACCTTAATCTGGCCTTACCCTCTGTATCATGAGCCAGTCCATCTTGCAAAGAACTGATGAACTACTGCATTCTAGGGTATTTTTATAGCAAAAGGGAAAAAAGATCAGCATGTTCACAGAATCATGGAATGTCTGAGGCTGGAAGGCACCCCTGGAGGTCATCTGGTCTGATTCCCCTGATCAAGAAGGGCCAGCTACAGCCAGTTGCTCAGGATCCAGTTCCTCCTTTTGGAGACTTCATGATTCTCCCATAGTCTACATGACTGCTATAACTTGTTCCTAGTCTGAGACAACTCAAAGGAGCTTTCTAATCTGAGTGAGAAGCGTACCCTGACCCACTTTCTGTCTGACCTCTGCATAAGAATTAATACATATCCACAACTCTTTTAATGGTTTGTCTTTGGAAACAGGTAACCTGACAAGAACGCTACCTTGATTAACACTAAGGCTTGTTGACACCAAGATTAATATATACCACATCCTCTAGTTGTGAAATGGTAGTGCCAGTGCCTTTGTTGAAAAACATGAAACAACAGTAGGCATTCTTTAAACTTATTCAGGAGCTTACTGCATTTTCCTCAGTGGTTAGCAGTCTTGCAAGAGGTTTCCTTTGGAAACAGTCATTCCTTTAGGGAAGAGCACATCAATCTACATGAGCAGCAGCAGCCTTAACTCACTTGGTTTGGCTCTCTCACTTAGAAACTTTTTTTCTGTTCATACCTCTCACTCTTCAGGAGCTTGATCACGTGCCTGTACACAAGGTTTTACTAAGCACAGTGTGAATCAGGCAAAAATAATGCTGATGGATCAGCATTCATTTACACTTGGGATCTTGATGTGGTAAAGTCCAGATCATGACCCAGAAAACGTGTGTCCTTGTCTACTTCAATGCCTAGACAAACTGATTCTACAGAGGGCAAAAAAGTAGTCTTTACTACTTCGATTTTTTTTGTCCTTCCTGACTCCAGTTTTTAGTTCCTTGCATTGCTCACATAAAACAGACAGATACCTTAGAACATACTAAAATATTTATATGCTAAGACTTCTTATTTAACAATGGCCAGAGATACCATAATCTCTGGCCATTGTTATATAATTTTCACCTTAATAAGCTGGTGAAAAACCTGGGTAGTTTGTGCAGTTTTCCTGTATGTATTAATTTTTTTCCAGTCAATGTATACATCAATGGAACAAAAAGAAAAAAACTAAGCCAAAACAAAAACCCATCTCAAACCAAGTAACTCACCTCTGACCAGTGCCTTCCCTCTTAGTGCTTTAGCATTGTGAAATATGCCGATATTATTGACATTAACATACTCATTGAAATAAGGATCATTAGCTGTTTTTAAGTAAAGGAAATAAAGCTATGCACTACATTATGACTAATATATGAAAGAGTCACTCATGGTAACTTGTAAATAGAACATTTGTGATTAATAGGTTTATACTTGTAGAAAAAGGCATCCTTTTGAAAGACTGATGCATAGGATATGGGCAGAAATTAATCAGCACTATTTAGGAATTAGAGCAGTAAAAACAAATACAGAGAATTTGAAAGGTATATCTAAGAAAGAGCTATGTGACCTTCATGAGCCCTTAGTCACAGAAGCCAGAATGGCACATAGGAAGTACCCCTGGCGGTAATCATACTGGTGCCCTATTTTTCCTTGTCAGGAGCTAGAGACAGCCCAACTAGGAATCCAAAGACGCAGCGAGTCAGTTGCACACTGTGATGCAAATTCAGATGAGTAAATTCATTGCACTGAAAAATTAACTCTTTTCTGAGGAATGCAGGTGATGTAACACACAGAGTGAATCCAGACCAACAGTGGAGTATGCATTCTCAAGAGTAGGCACAGAGAAGAGAGACACTTTGGAAAGTCTAGAAAAAACACTGGTTTTGGAATTTTGCACATCGCTGTTTGATTTGACTTTCACATGCTCTGCTGAGGATGTAAATCAAAAGAAGGGACCCAAATATGAAAAAAGAAGTACCAGCTTAAAACAAGCTACAAAGTATAGCTTTTATGAAGGTGTTGTACCTAGGCTGCTAATTATGACAAGCAGCCCAGTGAGGCTGTCAGGCAGAGAAAAGTAAACAAAAGGATGCATCAGAGAAAGGAGCATCTCTCCTATAGCAAACTTCATGTATCATTGAGACTCTTGAAGAGTATAAGAACCTGTGTAAGGACAAAGTCCTTTTTTCCTTTCCTCCATAATGCCATTCTTGTAGATACGCAAGTGTTAGAAGAAAAAAAGGCTACTTGGGTAGGGCTCATGCATAGCAAATTTGTTTTCCCCCTTCCCCATCAACTGTAATTACAGCCATTCAGACAAAGCTGGTTTTCCCAGTAGGACTGGCTGAAAATGCACTTCATTTACATGGCCTAATTGGGCTTTTTTGGCCAAGGTTGTTCTATACACTGACACTAGGACTAGGTAGTTAATATTGAAAAGTTCATTCTTGTGGTTTGAAGTTAAGGATTTCATTACTTTGAAGTTAGAAAATTCAGAACGAAGGTGTCTCCTTTAACACTGGTGCTTCAGTAGTGTGTACATGCATAAGAATAATATCGGTAATTATACTGGCCTCAAACAGCAAAGAGTCTGCAAATTAAACAGACAGTCATTTTATTTTCTTCTTTCTTTATGAGAAAAATAATTGTGATGTATATGCTATTGCATGAAATGTTGGTTATATAGTCTTGTGGCCTTCAGAAAACAGTACAGTGAGCAGATCAGCTGGTTTGTGAAGATCTACTACAGAAAAGTTTAAGAAAAATCAGCTTCTTCTATATTCTATTTACATTAAGTAAGATTTGGTTATTTTTATCATTTATTATTTTGTTTGTAACTATTTTGTCTCACTCAGCAAGACATACAGTTCATAAATATGTATCTTATAACCTTTTCTAAGCCAAGTGCACAAGGTTTAGTTTCAGGGCCTTCCATATTGTACATGTCGTCTACAATTAAGAAAGGTTTTGCACAGTCATCAGTGCAAACTCAAGCCATGTCTAGAAAGAAAATTAACATAAATATTTCACCAGGCCTTGATGTAGACAAGATTCCAGCAGCTGAACCTGTTTTTCCACATATTTAATTGCCACAGTAATTAGAACATAAGGGTTCAAATCCACAAAGACATTTGGGAGCCTAATTCTCATTAATTTCAATTGAGAGGTGGCACTTACATCTCTTTATGGATGTAGAAGACACAGAAACCTCAAGAATCTTATCTGTTCTAAAACTCCCAGACAAATATTGCTATCAGCTTCTTCAGAGCAGCAGGAGTTTTCTTTTAATTCCTGAGGAAGGTACATCTTAAGCACAGAAAATTGCATGATAGCAATGAAGGCTGTACTTTTCTCTCACCTCCTTTCCACCCATCCGACCATTTTGAACCACAGGAAGTTCCCAGACCAAGGGATGCTTTAAGAAACTCAAAAAATCAAAATTCTGTCTGGTGACTGCTGGAAAATGAAGTTGGCAGTTTATGCTCTTTTATGGTCTGGTAAAACCTCATGAAGCTGGTGGGACGAGCATGGCTCTATACCCCTACTTAATCCCCAGACATAAAGAGAAACCGTGATCACACCTCCAGATGTGAATCCCTAAGAATGAAGTTTCTAGACCTGTGTTTGACTGTCCAAGTCTGGGCTGATGCCCAAAGTTTGGGCCCGCTGTGCTGCACTGTCCTGCTCCTCCCAAGTCACACATCCATATCTCTTTGCTCATGCTGTGCCAAAATTCCTGCAACTGCACTGTAAGCCATAAAAGGGAACTGACCCAGTAGAAAATTACCTTGTCTCTTTTATTAATTGCCAGTTGACAAATACAGTATCTGGGACAGGGAAAAGAGTGGGATTTCCTTCTTTTTAGGGACTTCGTCAGGGAACAACAGCTAACCTTTGGAGGCATGTCTCCAGAGCCACCTGTCTGGGCAATAGAGAGAGTGATGACTACCATCAGCTGCAAATGGAAGGAGTTTCTCCTAACTACTGAAGAAGCCCAGCCTCTTAGTTTAAGCAACTGGTGTGTGATATGAATACATTGGTTTGTCTTTCTGCATAATTCTGGCCACAGAACACTCAGTACTGGCTGTGCCAGGCTATAACTGCTGTATGAAGATAGTATATCTTTCTAAAGATGTCTGTCTTGATTTAAACATTTCCAATGTTGAATGATTCACTGCCCTCCTAGGTAAGTTGTTCCAGTGTTTAAATACCATCACTCTTTAAAATGTCCCTGACCTGATTTAGTTTCAGTTCTACTTTGTTTTATTTTATTTTGGTTTAGTTCAGTTTAGTTTATTGACCTATTTTATTCAAATTAGACCCTCTCCTCCATTTATGGACTTTTAGAGTATAGTTTCCTTCTCTCCAGATGAGCAGATGAAGTTTCCTTCATGCCTTATCCTGGATGTTCTCAGTATCTCTCTCTATGCTTTCATCATTCATTTAAATACTTTTTGACATATGGATACTACACCTGGTCAAAGGTTAGACTTTTTCTGTTCATTTTTAAACTTAAGTGCTTTTGTTACTTCATGTCCGCTTTTAGTGCAAATACTTACTTCATTAGTATTTGAGATTCACATATAGCAAATATAAAGTATCTGTCCAAGCAAGACCCCAGAGACTGACCTTTTTTAAAATTTAGACTTATTTGTCAATATCCAGTGTTCCAAAATCACTTCTCAGTCTTTGTAGAAAACTGTTTTCTGCTTTAGGACTTTTTTTCTTTTCTTTCTTTCTTTCTCTGAAAAATTCTTTGAAAATTACCGAAATAAGCACATGCATACTTCATTCTCAGACTTCTAATGGCAAGAGCCACACTAGCATAATTTACTAGAGGCCCTAAAAATAAAGGATTTCCTTTCTAATGGTAAGAAAGAATCAGTCATTAGTTGTAGTTTCTGTCACAAGCCTGGGCAGCAATATCACTAAATAGTACAGTCACTTTTTTTATACTGACTATTATTGCTTGGGCTTTAATGAGAAAATTCTGCCTGCTGAGACACCAAGTTATAATCTTTCAAATGAAACCAAGCTAGTAACTATTCCCATGACAAGACAAATCTGCAGGCACTAACTAAGTTAGTGGCTATTATGCTTCACACTTAATCTTGAATATGATAGATAGGGAGTGGAACTAAGGGGAATATTGAACAGCAGAAGAAACCGTTTCTCTGAGGTGATAACTAACTTGTGACAGGGCCTTGAACATCTTTCTTTGCATTCAAATCAAAGCAAGTTGAGGCAATTTAGTCATCTGAAAATGCCAAATATAAGATTTGCACAGCTTTTGACACCATTACAACTTCTAAGCCCAGATACCTACATCAAGCAGGTTCCAGGGGGAAACCCAAGTGAAGAAGAAAGAAGTCAGCCTGTGCATCAGTATGCTGCAGCGAGAGCGGGTCTGCAGCAGCTTGGGGCACTCACAGGGCACCTCCTGATTGAGGGAGACAGCACCTACTCCTGTCACACAGGTATATGAGGTTCTTCAGAGACCAAGCACCTATTTGTGCACCAGTGTCAGCAGATTGCCACCTTGTCTTGTGCTGGTGGTCAGTGTTTGTGGATCATCACTCTGCTAGAGGTCCAACACAGCTGACCAAGGTGCCAGGAGGGCAGCAATCAAGCCATTCCCACTGCTTATAGACCACCTCCTTTCAACATCTGATTTCCAACAGAAATGTGCCACATGCATGAAACTTCAGCTGTGGATGGCACAAAACCCACAAGCATGTCTCTGTGCCACAAGGTTTCATCCCTAGCCTGTGCCATCCCTTCAGCAGCTGTTAGCCAGTCAGTCCCAGA
This sequence comes from Eulacestoma nigropectus, assembly GCA_013397775.1. Taxonomy (NCBI): domain Eukaryota; kingdom Metazoa; phylum Chordata; class Aves; order Passeriformes; genus Eulacestoma; species Eulacestoma nigropectus. Next base: position 534,276 of record VZTE01004640.1, on the reverse strand, counting down.
CCTATGCTGAACAACAGGGGCTTGGGTGGTGCTGACTGAATGCATGTTTTTAGTTCTTTGTGGTTTTCTAGAGAGTACAGAAGTTATTTTTGTTCCAATTTGAAAGCAGATCAAAGCTATTCAGCACCTCCATTTCTTTTGAGGATGAGGTTCCTGGAATGGCTGAGCACTGAGGAGCTGCAAATGCCTGCCATAGTGCACAGCAGCCCAAAGGTGTTTGTGTACACAGAAGCGAATGGAGAGCAGATCACAAAGGACGAAATGGATAACAACAGATACAGACGCCTGGTCACTGAAGAGCGTGACATGCTGGTACAGTAGCACCTTCAGTGGCACATTCCTTTCCATCCTTTTCTGCTTTTATTTGTTTGTCTGGGCAAATGTCTTAAGAAACTTTTTTTAAAAAATGAATTGTTTAAATGTCAAATATAAATTGTGACATTTTAAACAATGTGTGTGTTTTAACCAGCTCTTTGACATTAAAAAGCATATTTTGCCTCACAACCTGCTTAAAGCAAAACAAAAAGCTAAGCTACAGCTCCTTACAAACAATGAAGGCAATAAATAGAGTAAATTACTGTTTTATGTGAGACAATATACTAATGTTAACTGAAGCAATGGAATTAGAAAACAAACTCCCTCTGGGAACAATTCTCACGCCCTTGTTTTAGAAGGAAGCAGAGTTTACTCATAAATAATTTAATGCATTTACTCCTGCTAGACTGGACTGACAGGTCTTCCATATTCTGAAGCTTTGCTTCTCTGATAATTGCAAACTTCTTGAACTGAGAAAGTTGTCAACTACAAAGGTCTGTACGGTCACTGTAGGACTATCTAGGAACATAAAGATGTGCTCTGTAACACAGTATTAGTGAATTTAGCTGTCATGCCAATCATCATTTAATAATAATATTCCTTCAGACTTACTTCTGTTTATGAGCATGTAAATAATCTCTTCTTCAGAGTCATATAACAATCCCTTAGCAACTTTAACAGTTGCCTACATGAACCACCAATAGAAAGGAAAAGACACATTGTTATCTAGGTTTATTTAATGCAGTTCAGTCACTAGAATAAAAAAGAAAACAAGGCAGACTCATGTTGTGCTTACAGACTCACCTGTACAGCAGTACAAAAGAACAGAAACAGAAACAAGATCTGTATGAATTATGTCCTCTGTTACCTGCCTCAGAAAGAGGCCTCACAAAATACTGGACTTTGTTATTAGATTGGTTAATTCTTCCTCTTCATATCTAATTTTCATACTTTTACCTAATTTATTCACAGTGTTGCTATATCTTCTCTCAACTCACAGAAATAGATTCAGAATTTGTCAAACCTATTTTCAGCACTGAGAGTACAGAGCTATTGTAATCAGCAGCTTCTTCTAATTTTCATCCTTTTGACTTAATCTATCTCTATTAATCACTCAAATGCATGTTCATATGCATGCTATGTACCATCTATCCCTAAATTCAACCTTTATGTGGCTTTTCTTTTCACAGAGGACTCTCAGGCATCACAGCTACCCACAGATTTCTTAAGACTCAAGTGGAAGAGAACTTGGAAATTGGTCACTTGACTCAGAGACAAACAGTAAGAACTTTGGCACTGATTTTTCCCAAAGATTATTATTCACAGTTGCTTATTCCCTGAATGGTCAGGGCCAATCTTGGAGACCATAGGCACAGATCTGTCAGCATTTCAGAGCCTGCTCTGATCTAATTTGTGGCTGTGCAAGACTGCTATTTAGACTGGTCACTAAGTAGCTGCAAGCCTTGCTCTAGTCTCGGGAGGCGAGACCATTAGGAATGTTGTGAAAGAGCTGAGTAACCGTAGCATGAGGGGAGGCCACCATTCCCGATACAGCTCTAGCACTGATCCTTCCTGTGGAGCTCCCCAAACCACTCCCACCGGTGCAGGACTTACCACTCTTGCTACTCACTGCAACCCGAGGAGCTGAAGGAAAATCTGATGCTGCTATAGCTGGTCTAGCCCTCCCACAAATTCCAGCAGGGAAAGACAGTGAAAATTATCTGGGAATGAGCTGAATCAGCTTCTTTTGTGTCGGTGCCATGGCCGCACCCGCTGTGTGGCCAGTTCCACCCAGCACTCATCACCTTCTGAGTAGGAATTGGTGAAGGCTTGTGTGTTTCTGGACTTCCTCCCACACTGGGAGACCGATAACCTGGGTCTGGAAGTAAAAGGACTAAATTTAGGTCTTTGCCTTGGGTCTTTCATAGGCAAAAATTGAATCTCACCATCTCCATGGGATCCTGGAATGAGTTTGTAAAAGCCTTCACAAGAGGCAGACTTGTGATGTGCAGATTCTTTTTTCAGGATTTACAGGAAGGTGGCCAGTGGCTGCTGGTGCAAGAGGGCCCGGACTTGCAAATTCCTTGGTCAGTGGTCATGTGCTACATTCCTCTGAAGACAGGGAGAAAAGCACAAACCTCAGCACCATCATCTCAGGATCTGCCTCTACAAAGGAAAGCAGCAGCCCAGCAGCTGGCAGCCCCCACCTTTTACGTGTATAAACAAGGGATGTCTGAACATGCTCCTGAACCGTGTTACAACCACGACCCGAAAGCTTCTGGGGCACACACACTTGAGTACGATCACAGTGTCTTAAAATGTTTTTAAGTACGAAGAGCAAAAGGCTGATAAATTGCTTCTGGACACTCATCTCAAGCATGTGATGCCAGCTCAGCATCTGTCACCATTTTCAAGTTGCAGTTTCTTTATCTCTGGTGCCCCACCCCAACAGGATTTGCACACAGCCTTTCAGAGGGAAGGAACAGATACCTGCACCCAGGAGTGCTCAGGGTAGTAAGGGCTATGCAGCACCCAACCTCAAAGAAAACAGCAACAACGTGTTGAATAACTGGTTTGATATGTATGCTTCACATAGGTTATTTTCAGTGGTTCATCACCCTTCTATTGTACTCTCGATTCCTAGAAATGCCCTGAAATGGGCACATTTATGGTGTCCTGCTGACATGAACATTCCTACATTTGTCAAATACAGAACATTGCTGCCACTAGTGTTTTAGCTTGTGTCTGATTTAACTGAATAGTCAAACTTGAAGTGAGTAGAGAATTGGTTAGACTTACTGTCATTCTTGTTTAGTTGGTTTTTGTAGGATCTATAGGATACAGAGTTGCTACAGAGACAAGAATGAAACACTGAGAGACTTCATCTCACAAAAAAATAGCTGATCAGGGTTCCACAGAGGGCACTGTGATGTGCCTGTCTAATATGCATGACTTTGTGTTAAAGAGACTTCTGAAAGTGTTCATGCTCCTATTTACTGGGTATCAAATTATGTATTTGTGCTTATTAAGAGAATAACATGTGAGTTTGCCTATAATCATTGTAGCTAATATTGTTATGCCTCAAAGAGTAAATGGAAATCTTTCTCAATACATTTTCAATGTGTTTGTTTATGTGAATGTACTTCCTGTATAATTATGGGCATTTTCATCACAGGAGTACATATGGGCTAAAATTTACAGATAAGCTTAGTCTCATCAGTTTTGCTGAACCACTGGAAGTTCAGCCAGTACATTTTTCATATAGAGGAAAGAAAAAGATTTTAAATGCAGAAAAGCAAAAACTTCAAGAGGTAATCAGGGCTTGAAACTCAGAAACTCTAGAGGTGTGCACTCAAAATCAAACAACAACTTGACTTGATTTCAAACCTTTAGCTCCATCAAGCCTCCTAAGGTCTGAGGCAGTCCATCTAATATATGCCTGAATCATGCCTATATATTAGGGTGTTTTAATTATTACATCTCGGAGTTGCCACAAGAATGAAAATATTCTCTCTTACCAGTTTTTGCAGTCAGAGACACAAAAGCAAAAATCATGTATAAATGTTAAACTTGGAAATATTCAGATTTGTGCATCCAGGGTAAAATATTCCTGGAATTTAAGAACAGCATTAAATAAGTGATTATCTAATATACAACAGCAATACAGGCTTAAGTATTTTTTCTGATTTAGTTCTTGCTTCATCTCCAACAGCTGTGGTTTAGTAAGGCATCCAACCCCGATAAAAGTAATTCCTGTGATAGAAGTTATACCACAACACTTGGCACTTTGTTCTAATGTTATAAACGTGCTCCATATTTCTCATGGAATTTGTTTAGCTTCTCCTTCCAGCCATTAGATCGTATTATGTCTGCTGAGACTGAGAAACCCTTTATTATCAAATTTTGTTCTCATATATATATATATTTATATTTATATCAAATCAAATTCTTTATTTCTCCCATATATCTTAATGCCTTAGGAACCCTGAACTCTTCTTCTCTCTGCTAAATCATGAGCAGCAGAACTGGGCACAGAAATTCCAGTGCAGTGGTTATTTAACTTTGGCAAACAAAGATTTCCAAAACGGCTTTTTGTCTACAACATCACTATTACAACTCATATTAGGCTGACTATCCAACTCAACCATCTAAGACTATTTCAGACCATGACCTCAATTCTTTATGGATTGCTTTCCTTGTTCTTGTGTTCACAACATTGCATTTTCCCATCCTGAAACATTTTGGTTCACCACAACTAGCTTACTGGGTCATTCTGTACCAATGACCTGTATTCTGTCTTATTTATCTTGCTTTCAACCTTTGCACCATCAAAAATGTGTAACTTTTACATCCCGCCCAAGAAATTGCTAAAAGCATTATAAGCAGCAGGCCAAGCTAACTGATGGTTGCAAAGACTCAGGAAAACAGAGTTTTCTGATTTTTAGTGCAGTATTAGCTTTTTTGTAGACTGCCCTTTTTTCCCAGTGTTTCCTAGCCAACCCTTTAAAAGTTGTTGTTATTATATACATGTTATTTGGACTTGCTGATTTTGAAATTACTAATTCTGGTAGCTCTGTTTATCATCATTCTTCCTCACTCTTAAAGTTGAAAGTTTCAATTAATATATAGTACTATCACATTTTTTTCCCTCAAACATAAACCATACACACTTATTTAGCACTTCTGCTCTTTCTCCATTGGTCAAATTGTTTAGTAATCAGTCAACACTGTCATTTTGATTCTGTTTGCCCTCAATATTCCTAAAATATTCTTTTTGTTACCTTTTAACTGCCTTGACCCATTTTCTTCTGCGTTCTTTTGCTCTCCACCTCAAATTTATATACTTCTTAACTTATTGTCACTGCTGTCATCTTTTTACTTCTTTGTGTAGGCAGATAGTGTTAGATAGATACATATGGGGGAAAAAAAATTGAGAAGTATTTGTGATAATCTTTACAGAAGGTTGAATTTCACTTTAAGCCAAACTGGTTTTTTCAATCCTCTAGACTTCCTTTTTGACTTGGAGAGTGGTGGAACCACTAGTAGAGTCAACCAGTAGAACAACTTCTGGAATAGTAGATCAACTTCTGCTGCTTTGTCTGAATTATTATTTGTGTTCTTCTGTTTACTTCCACCCCCATCCCAGCTTCACACAGAGAGGATTGTTTTCCATGTAGAAATACGCATAGCAGCACGGAGAAGCCAGCAGGAAAGCACTAATAAAACAGAGGTATGGTGCAGAACATGTAATCAGATTTGAATTTGTAGTGTAGTATAGCAGCAAAAGAGTGTAGCTGACAGAAGTATCAACTATGCAAGAAGACATACAGTGTAACATTATTTCCCTATAGCTCTGGTCTGACCAGGGACAAATTATGATATTTAGTCTTGGGCACCTCCTTAGTAATTTAGAAGGAATTCAGAGAAGAATGACAGAGTGATTACATGCTGATCAAATAAGACTGAGGCTATGGACACGTGAAAAGAGCTCAAGGCTTGAGCCTGGAGCAAGTTGTATCATTGCATTTCCATACAAAGAAGCTAAGCATGATTACATGTACACAACACAATCTAAATACATAACTCTGGACTATATATCTACAGAGAGTTACATTTAAAAATTTATGTTAAAAGAATGTTCAGATTGCAAAATCAAGCATTCAAGTGGTAGGAAATGCCAGTGCAATTGTAGCTTGGTGCCTTTATGAATATTCATGATGACACAGCCTGTAGCTGTATGATCTGTCAACAGTGTATTTTTTCATACTCACATCTTGGCTCATGTTTACCTCTGCTTGTCTGATCTCTGTTTTGGTCTTCTGCTTGCCACAGCTCCTGCCTCCCCTATCTCTTATCCTCTCCTCCATCCTCTGCCTGACACTTCTTCTGTTTGTCCGTTATCCTTGCTCCATGCTCCTTAAGCTTCTCTTTTGGGTCATACCACTTCCTTCTTCTAATCTTCTCTTAGCATTTCTCACCGTCCTCATCTCTCAACATTAGTCAGGCCATTCCTCTTTACCTACTACAAATGTCAAAGCAAAGGGAATGCTAAGAACACACAAAAGCCCAGTTTCCTCCTCCCATGCATGATATTCAGGCCCACAAAGGCATGAACAACTGGGACAAAAATTATAAAGGCTTTTTCTACCTTTTCAGGTGTCTTAAAGTAAGCTCAGCCACTCAAGAGGAGGCAAGGTTTTGTAAGAGCTCTGTTGTTGTTGAGCTTGCTGAATTAAGATAGAAATTTTGAAGAATGTAATCAACAAGGGTCTTTTAAACCTGTGTAAGTAGTGGATTTTTTTTTTCCCTTGGAATTGCATAGTTTGACAGGGTTGTCAGGGGGTGACAAAAAGGATAGGCCTAGTTCTAGGGGTCATCTTCCCCAGAAAGGGAAAGTCAAGCGTGTGCTGCAAGGCACGTGTCTGTTACAGCTTCTCAAGAGAAAAGAATGTATTTTTTTCTCTCTTGTGATAGACTTTTTCCCCTTAATCCCAGTTTTAGGGAAGGCTGACTTGTGCTGTTCTGTACTGTCCAAAAAAATAAGCTCAAGACATTAATGTAGAGACTAAAAACTCTGTCCAAATGGTTAAAGGTCGACATATCAGCACGGAGCAAGACTAACAAGAAGTAATGGCAGCCGTAACTAGATGGGTCTAATAGTCCTACTATACCATGGAGAGAAAAACTGGCGACACAGTGGCTTGGGGGAAAACATAATACCCTACAAATATCTGGCAAGTACAATGGAAAGGATGGACAGAAATTATTTAGGATTCTCCGAGTGGAAGTTAAAGCATGAAACAGTGGTATGAAATAAGCTCATATGGGAACAAACGCAAACCATTTACATTTTTTTCTGAGCAAAAATATGAAGTGTAGCATGGGGAATATGAACTGTAGCACAGAGGAGGAGCTGGACTGGATGATTTAGTAGAACTTTTCCATGTCTTTTCTCTTAACTAATGGCAGAAAACTTACCAATGACCGATAAGGAAAAAAAAAAAATCCTGTACACTGTTCATCCAGTTCCTCTCTGTCTCTTTAGGTGGAGAGTCTGCTCTCCTTATGTATCCAAAGAGAGAATGTATCAAGAAGATGAAGAAGCATCTTCAGTTGGTAAAAGAATTGCAGACCTTAATGGTTCAGCTGTGGGCAAAAGGCAGCCAAGCTTCTTCCTTTAACTAAAGAAGGAACATTTAGTGGAAGTTCACATACAAGAAGACCAAGAAAAAGTCAAGACAATACCTTTACTGCTGTGTAATTTATACAGTCACTTGAGAGGGAAAAAAAAAAGTCTAAATACATTTTAATGGCTGCATTAGAAATGGACAGGATTATAGTTTGCAGCTTTTATATTGCTTCTGCACTTTGTAGAGAAATGTATTATAAATTTTCAGTGATAATTTAAGGATTTAACTTCTAATGTAGTCTTCTAGGTGAGGGAGCATTTAGTTCTCCACAACTACATTCTTTTGGATAGGTAAGGACAGCATGAAAAGTATCTCCTAAAAATTAATAACTTGCCATCTGCTCAAATTTTCCATCTCACTGTCTCCTCTCTTCCCAGATAAGAGACCCTTATTTTATGATATTAAATAGCCTTAGAGTGAAACAGCTTATATATTCTTAAAGGTAACTATTTCCTGATAGTAGGTTCTTCAATACCAGCTGCTTCAGGTGGAGACAAATTCCTTTTGGGGATTACATGCATTTCTAAATATTACCTGATGTAACTCTTACAAAAGACTGTTCTCAATTATCTGATAAGATACATGATAAAACTTCTTATGACCTAGAGCCACAAGACTAAAGCTTCGGCCAGAGACAGGGTGGATGGGAGCAGCTAATGGGTGAGAGACAGCAACTGTTTCCTAAGTGGCCCAGGACTGGAGTGACTGGGTCCAGCAGGGTGTCCAAAGGTGATTTCCTGGTGTCAGTCACAGCTCATGTCCTCCCACAGAGGGGACTAAGGTTACTTAGGAGACAGCCCCGCAGTAGTAAAGCCACGATGAAGAAAGCCAGAAAAGTCCCAGCATGGAGTCATACTTGAATGTGTGAACACTGTAGTGAGAGCTGCTGATCTCCTCTCTCTGGTCATCAGTGCTGGGACATGAGGAAATGGAGTGAAGCTGAGTCAGGGAATGTTCAGACTAGGCATTAGGAAAAGGTCACCAAGAGGCTGATCAGTCACTGGAACTGGCTCCCCAGGAAGGTGGATACAGCACCAAGCCTGAGAGAGTTCAAGGGGCATCTGGACAATGCTCTTAGTCACACAGTTTAGTTTTAGGTAGCCCTGTGAAGAACAGGGAGTTGAACTTGACCCTTATAGGTCCATTTCAATTCAACATATTCTATGATTCTATGTATGTACATTAAGCATTATTGGTTGGGCAGCCAATTACAAGATAATAATAGTAATCTACTGTTACATTTGAATAGGAGTTATATTTACACATCTTCTTGTCTGAGACGTTTGACACTACCACAGACAAAAAACCAGTAATTATGAAATAATAAATAATCTTGTTCTGACTTAGAGGTGGGCAAAATAGCTCTAGGGCTTCACAGACCTTTTGTCTCACTTTCCAGTAACTTTCAGCCTCAATAGTGGACATAGTGGTGGGAGCTAGCGCTGTATCTCTGTTTTGTGTTGTGCACCTGTCACAGGCAGAGCAGGAGCTTCAGACAGAGTTTATTAAAGAAGCTCTGCTATTGAGTTAACAGATGCAGAAAGGACCCCCTTGCTTTCTAAACTCCTTCTCAGAGAGGAGCCAATGTGTGGCTGGATCCAGTCTTAGCCTCAGACTTTGTCAATGATCTATGTGTAAAGGATTATGCAGGTGTAATTGAACCTTTATACAACTTTGTCCTGCAGAATTAAGGATGGCAAACCAGATATATTTTTATAAATATACATGGTTTATCATGATAATGATTAGATGAAAAGATCTTAATCAGAATTATTTACTACAGAGTATAGTAACTGTAACAACTATTATAATATAGTGCAATATGAAGCAATATTGAAAAAATTATATTAAAAGCAATTGTATTAAAGCAATTTTATTAAAGCTAGCAACCTAATTATTAAGTAGAGATTGATGTTGTTCTCATTCATATCAACAACAGTGGGCAAATCTCTTTAGCTCAGCCTCAAGGAAATAACCTTTAGGGGCATCTCCAGTCAAGGGAGGAATCTCCATGCATATACCCCAACAAGGGTTATGTTAGAAGACCCTACCTTAAAATTTGGCACTGGGCTTTTATATATGACTTTGTCTCCAGGCCTGCTGTGTTAGCTCAGCAGCTTTAGATAAGTTATCAGTAGTATCACCTGTTTTGTCCTTTATCCGGGTATTTTACCAGGTCTACCGTATCTTATCTCACTGTCAGGATGTTTAACTTTGGGATTGATGAGTCAGGCTGGTTTCAGCATTGTTCAACACCAAAAGCAGCATGACACCCCTATTCATTTACCACTGATAGCTTTGCAAATAGGGCATTGTTCAAGTTGTTCTCCCCATTCTAGGCAGAGCATCCTGCTACAGCAACATACCCCTTTGAGCTGGCCTCTGTGTCACCAGTGGCAAATATGGCATAGGACTGTTCTTGTCTGAGTTCAGATCACGTCCAGGTTTATGGCTGAACAAATGAACCTTTGAGAATTTTGGCTTAAAGGTTTTTACTGTCCCAAATTCCACGTTATTCTCTTTTCTCTAACTTAAGAGCTTTCCTTTCTGTATTATTTAAATATGCAGCTATGATGAAACATTTTACCTGTAACTGCTTCCCTATTTGCCAAAAGTATTTCTTAAATCCAGCTTCTTCCACAAAGTCTATCATCTCTGATCTACAGAAAAAGTGCATCATGTTAATTCAGATTTCTTAAAAAACCAAACCTGCTCAGCTATAGGATTAACACATATTCAGATCACGATATGCATAATTTGAATTCAAGGTCTATCACAGAGGTTGCATATTTAGAAACTTATAACTTTCTGTTATCATGAACATTGAGCTAACTAAATGTAATCCTAAAATGATGATAGTTGCAAAAGCCTGGATCCTGAAGCTCACATTTGCAAAAGCAAAATATATAAAAGGAGTTTTGAAAGACTTAAGTAGAACACTGATTAGTGACTGATGCCTTTATATTTGCTTTCTCTGAGAATCAAGGAAATACAAGTGAAAATCCAGGGGGTACTTTCAGGGAAAGATTTATTTCTCATTGGAAAGGAGCAGGTTTGTTTCATGTATGAGGAGAAGAAAGCTTGTAGCTCCTTGTTCCACTGACCCTTTATATGGATGGTTGATATTACCCATTCCCACCCTGCTGCTCTGCAGGGTCTGGAGCAACTGAAGTTGGCCAACAACTGTGGCACACTCTTACTATCTGTAAGTTTTCTAGAATACCGTAGGTGTGCAAAGACAGGACCAAGGCTTTTCCAGGGGCAAATTCCCTGAAAAACAATATCAATAAGGCTGGGAACAGATGGAGAGTTGATGTGTCTCCTGTTACGGTCAGTGCTACTATTAGGAGTAAGCACTGGAACTCCTAGCAGTTCCCTCACTTCTTACAAGTCATCCCAGTGAAACTGAGTCTTTCTAAGATGTTTTGATAGGCACCAGGATCTGAAGAGGTGGACGGGAAACTGCTCAGGGTTCTGCTCTCAGCTCTTTGGGGCAGGATTTCTCAATAAGAGGACAGATAATAGTAGCTGTATTAGTACATGAGGGAGAAAAGTAGACCTGCTACATAGTGCAATCTTTTTACATCAACAAATAAATCATACTACAAAGACAGCAAGCCCCAAAGGTCTTTTATTCAGGTGTTGTTAGTTTAAAAAAAAAAAAAAAAGTCATTTATCTCAGGTATACTCTGTTTAAAGAAAAGGTTCTTGGAAGACAACTCAGCAAGCATATTTAACATTAATGGGATTGGGAAGAATAATTTATGTACATTAGAAAAAAGGAAGCCCAAAAAATCATAAGAACTGAACACAAGCCAATTCAAAATTATTTAGGATCTTGTACAAGTTACAACAGTACATTCCGTGACTTGTAGCCTAATATCAAATATCTTGAGGAGTCTTTACAAAATCAAAGACCAGGCACTGCTCAGCATGTTAGATCTATGATGAATATGAATCAGTTCCACTCTCTTTTCAGCCCTGACCACCATTCCCATGCCAACTGATTGAAGTTAAACTATACAAATTAAATGCAAAATGAGAAAGCAGTAAATAGTATGCACTCAAAAACATGTAACTTCAAAAATGAACATTAAGTCGCTTCTCTTCCCCATCTCAGTTCCTTAGCTACTTCTACTCTGCCAGGTATCATGTCCTATTATATTTTTCCTTAGGCCACAAGACAGTAGACTTGGACTTTATTTATCTCTCAGAAATAGGCACTTCTATAGTCTAAAACTCCCAATAAAGCTAAATTTGGATTCCAGTCCTGTTGCAGAATGCCACCTTCCTCAATAAATAGTGCACTTGGCAGTAAGACAGTTTCATAATATTTTTTTTTCTTGGAGAAAGTCGGTGTTATAAGGTACATTAGATTATCAAGCCCTGGCTTTAGAATAATAAATAAAAAATGTGCTGTAACTGGCAAAGTTCAAACAGACACATTTATAACAGTTAGAGTAATCATCCTGTGAATCAGATATTCAAGAGATGTGTTAAATTTTCCGTAATTAGGGATCTTTAAGTCAAAACTCAATATCTTCTTAAGAGGAATATCTCAATTCTAGTATAAATCCTTAAGCCTAATGCAAGAATAAGCTGGCTGGAGCTGTATGGTCTAACTTATGCAGGATAACAGATATCATAGTGATTTTGTGTGAATTTATCATCTATAAAAAGGACTAGTAATGGTAAAAATATTAGCATTATAGCTATTTAAGTGGTTAAAGTTACACATGAGAGTCAAGAGTTAGATTCTTTAAGCACTTGATTTTTAGGGATTCTAAGAGTCAAATGTGTTTTGATGGACTCTGTGGACAATATCCTATAGCAAACAGAAATCAAAATAGGGAGTTATTCTACATCAATCTCTGAAAAACAACCAACCAACAGCAACAAAAAAACCTCCAACAAACCAACAAAGAGAAAATAATTAAACAAAATTATGAATGCAGGGGAATTACAAACTCTAAATGCTGAGGAAGAATTTGTTCACAAAAGAAAGAAAAATCAACTTCATTTTCAGGAATGTAGTGGGGATACTTTTTTATTACAATTTCATTTTTCTTCAGAGATTTGATTCACTAGAAAATCCAGCTGGCACTTTTTTCATCACTGCCATTTATAAAACAGTGTTTTCTTAATGAAGATGATCTGCTAAGAGATGAAGATGATCTGCTAAGAGATGAAGATGGGAGAAAATTTAGAACAAACTGTTTTATTGAGGATAAAGTAGGAAGTAGCAGTCCATGGAGAGTCTCATGGATGGGGAACTTTGAGGCAGAAATTTCAAAGGCAGTCATTGTTGGCCCAATGTTGTCTTCTCTAAACTTAGTAGAAAAACAGAGTGCGTTTTTTGAAATAATGTACTTTAACGGAAGGAAAGCTAGTCCAGGGAGAAGTGTTTATGGTAATCAAACCTTTTATGTCAATTACCAAAAAACTTTTCAAGTTTAATGGTGCAGCAGTAGATGACTATCATCATTCCCAAAGTTTTTCTTTGTGATAATCATTTGTCCTGGTTTCGGCTGCCTGCTGGGTTAAACCACAACATTATTATAAATTCTTACCCTTCCCTTCAACAAGCAGGAATTTTCTTGATCCTTAGCTTTTATGTTCACTTTGAATCAGGGTGCATAAGCCTAGCCAGGTAGCTGGAAGAAGCATGAAACATCAGATCCCCCACTGATTTTGTTGCACAGAAAGTATTTGTAACTAAAAACACTGAATTGAGCACTTTAACATATATTTTGGCATGTCCTATCACTCTAGTCATAATCCTTTTAAATTCCAGAAAGAAATATTATTACTTGAACCCCCTCAGAAATTAATTTCCATTGTGATTATGCTGTTTAATCACGTCACTGATGTCAGCCTGCCCTAACATTGTGTCTCATTGCTACAGCCAAGTAAGGCCTCCCCCAGACACGGCCACCTGGGCTGGCCAAAGCACCAGGGCTCACACGCCATGTGCTGCTCCAGGTATCAGCTGCCAGAGGATCCCTGCACAGCACTGGAATGGGCATCTTTAGTCCTCTTACAAAACCAGCACAATAAAAATCATGTACTAGGAGGGAAGTACTGTTCTTATTCCCTTTTAACAAGCAGAGAAAGATGATAAAATTTTGCAGAAGTGCTCATAACTATTATTATTTATTATTTTCACTGTGATAGCATCTATGAACAGTCTGTGGCAGAGCTGGAAACAGAATCTAGCTCTTGTGAGCTTACCAGTCAAGTGCCAAAACCACAAGTCCTTCCTTCCTCCCACACTGCATGTATTTGTAAAGAATTATGCTTTTTAAAAAAAAATTTGTTGCTGCTGTGTCACCCCCATACTCCCCCTCTAAAACAATCTGATGCGTATTTGGTCTAGGAAATTAGTTTTTAAGGGGATTTTCAGGTTTTTTTTTTCCCTCTAGATCAATTTAATGTTTTTTCCTTTGAAAAGGCCATGAATGGAGGAAAATAATTACCACAACACACTTACACATTCTTAGCAATTACTCAATTCACACATTTATGTACACATAGTCACAAAATTCAACTTGTAGAAAACATTGATTTCCAGAGTATTCTCAGTTGGTGACTGATCAAACACTGAAAGCATTTAACCTCTCTCACACTCTACAAATACAAGTAAGAGGAAATGAGAAAAAAAAAAAAAAGGAACTAGCAAAGTTTCAAACAATGGAGTCAAAGAAAAAGGTCTGCGTACAGTTTTTTTACCATGACCACAATAAAATGTCTTTTAATTTTTATTCCTATAGAAGCACAGATTGCTGTGGATCCTGCTTTCAAAAGTCACAGTGGGGAAAAAGGGCAGGAAAAGGGCTAAGTGAGCCAGGATAGGAGGAGCCCTTCAGAATCTTTTAAAATATGTAAATAACTTTTCTGCTGAATGTGGCTCTGATTAAACAAAGCCATTATTATTAGCTTTTAAAAACTGTAAATCTGAAATATATGCAGCAACTTGCCAAGTAACAATGCTGAGACACTTGTTTCCTATTCTTCTCACTCTCATCCTAGTTTTCCTCTCTTCACTATCCATATTATTCACATTCCTAAGTTTGGGCACCATACTGATTAACCCAGTGGGGCCCAGGTCCATGACTTGTCTTCTAGAGGCTACTGCAACATGAAGTGCATGTAACTAGCAATAATAGTAGTCTCCAGACAGCACTGGGCACGGTGCTTATTACCATGAGTAGTCTCATTGAAGTCAATGACACTGCTTTATTCCAGAAGTAGTTACAGTGCAGTTAATGGCACTCTTCGCAGCATAAACACCACACCCTATGAAAGTGTTTAAAACATCAGGACTTTATAAGCTATTCTGGCCAGGTAATCCGTCTTTATTTGTCATGCTGAGCATCACACATGATTATGACATGATGTATTACAAATTAGAAATGCAGTAACTTCAGCTGTTAGATGTAGGTTTTTTCACTTTTATAGTTGTTTCACTCTTTACAGAAACATGGCATTATGTTAGTGCTAGGACTTTAAATGCGTTTGTCTCTAACTTATCTATGTGCCCCTAAAACTTACACACATTTTTCAGTCGGACTGTAGTTCAGATGATCATAGTAGGACCACCAGATACATTTAGTGCTTCAAACATTGTGCTACTTGAGTCAGAATTTCCAAAGATTTATCTGTCTTTGGAATCAAGGGGTAAAAAAAAAAAAATTACATTCATTTAAAAAAAAGAGTAATTCTCAGCAGGGCTTTTTCTTCCACGCAGATTTGAAGATCACACTGGAGCTGCAATTACGTCTTAAGTGACCTTGGTCACTTAGTGTTTTTCTCAATCACTATGTGGTTCCCCCTTTTTTTTTTTTTTTTTT
>VZTE01004640.1:473648-518899 GCA_013397775.1 Eulacestoma nigropectus | reverse complement strand
TTTTTTAATTTTTTTTATTTTTGAGGAAGAAAGAGTTGAGTTTCAGTAGGATTGAGTGTTTGGCAAAGCAGCATGTTTGTCTGGGCAGGACTATCTTGCATAGATATGACTGATTTACAATCAGGTGTGGTGGCCAAAAAGATTAATGAAGAAGCCAGCAACTCTGTCATTCAGCAATTTCAGTGAAAATTGAACTACCCTGTATGCTGGGAGAGAATTTCTTAGAGAATCAGGACATGGCATAGCATTTAGATGGGAGAGCCACCTATGTGGGTCTTCCTTCTAAAGGAGTTGAAATTCTAGAGGAATGGAGAACGTTGTGTGCTTGCATGCGTGTGTGTTTGAAGCTGAAAGCACTTCAACCTATGTATACATCACATTCCTATTTAGGAATATCTTTTTAGGTGCTTGTATATTCCAAAATGCTGCAATAAGAAGAAAAGCAAAATGGATAGAGAGGAAGGTGAAATGGTGAGTGGAGGTAAAATTGCAGGGGGTGGGCCAGAGTGCCCAGAGGACAAGACAAACACACTAGATCATTCAGGTGACTAAAGCTTTCTCCTTGTAATAAAGCTCAAAAAGAAAAATTGAACAAAATGATTATGCATTTCCTGACAGAAAAATTTCTCTTTCATTAAAAAACAACAAAAAGTAACTCAACCCAACAAAAAGTAACTCAAGTAAATCCAGTGAGAAAAACAAAGCAAACCAGAAAAAGCTTTGTTTAAACTGATTTAGGTTTACTTAGAGGTATTTTGTGCCCTTTCTGAGGAACAGGTGTAGCAAATCCTAAGTTTCTGAAAAGCAGGGAATTCATGTGCAGATCTCTCAGTTTAAATTTTTGAAACCTAGGGAATTCAAGTTTTAATTTGCCTTCTTCTGTCCTACTCTCAAGCACTTACTCAGCTGCATAAAAAGATCATCACATCAAAGATTTTTGAAAAAAAGTTATTTACAGTGCCTTCATCATTCTGCAGATGACTCTAACAATTTTCCTTGACTTGCCAGTCTGTAAACCCACAGACCACACATATCTCCCATCTAGCTGATGACGATCTCAGTACCCTACCACTAGTAATGTACACATGACAGTGCAGAAATGAGGTACAGGCTCTTCCCAGGTGCATCAGTATCTCTTCCCTTTGATGGTGAATGCAGGAGTCACTGACAGGGATTCACATCCACACCCAGAGAGACATGACTGCTCCCCAGGACCCTCTTATAGCCCCTGTCCTGCTGCACTGCTCCATCCTATCCTTCTGTCTCTGCACATACACCTCATACACCCAGAAGCAGAAAAGCCCCTGGGGATTCCCCAGCAATTCAAAACTTCCAGAGGGCACAATTAGGCTGCAGGGCCATGTCATTTAACTCTTTGCTTTCTAGTTTTCCAAAGTCTGAATTTTGCTGTGTTTGTGCTGTGGCGTGAGACAGAAGGCAATTTTTTTAATTAATAAAGCACTGTTTGCCTCCCAGTGACTGTGTTAAATATTCCAGGAAACGACTTTATAGCAGGTATAGTCATCAGTGTTTTTCAAGTCATCACTGCAGAGCATGTGAAGAAAGCAAAAGATCACATTCATAACTCTGAGTATTTACCCCATAAGACTGATTTTAAGTACTGCGATAATTTGATTACTGTGTATTTTCAGTGAAAATAGTTCCAGTAACTTGGTGCTTCTTATAAAAGTACTTCCAGTGTGTATACAAATGAAGCAGCTATTCAGAGTTTGAGTGGTAAATATGTGTAAAAGAAAGCAACTACCTGTTTTCAAGCGTAATCTGCAAATAAGACAATAGACAAAATAGCTGAAGTAAACAGGAATTAAATATTTATTGTGGAGAGCTGGAGCTCATATTATATCACAGAAAAATACATAGATCTATTGTGTAACACAGCCAGTATTTTTAATGATCCTTCATGGAGCTGTGATGGCATATCTTGTGCAAGGTACCTGAAGATCAATTAATAGTTAGGATGAAAGGGCCAAAAATCCACGCCACCGTCTTACCGCCCTGAGGCTTTGAGTTCAGCAAAGAAACACAAACCTTGCCAGTAAACTTATCATCCAGGGCTTTGCAGCTGGCAGTCTGTGGAAAGCTTGATTTAAAAGCTAAGTCTCAAGGTGTGCTTCAAGCTCCCCTTATGTTCAAAATAGGACCAGGTTCAGGTTTAGACACGCTGTCAGCAGGCAAAGGACTGGGCCTGCTCCTGAGGATGCCCAGGAGCTTCTTTTGGCACATTTAAATGTTAAGGAGCATAAAAGTTAGGAGGCATGTCTAGCCTTTGAGCCAGCTGGAATACACACTTGTCTCAGCAGCACATTACCTCCACAACCCACATATGTGCCGTTTCCAAATCAGTAAAACAATAAATTCCTTTCAATCTCCTGTGGCAACACTTCCTGAGAATTTTACTGAGCAAAGTAGATGGTGCATTTAATACTTGATTAGTGACAAACCATTGTCCCTTTTCAGGGTGGCAAGGTAAGTGTATGTACAAGGCACCTGAAATATCAGAAAGTAGGTCCCGAAGTAAAATGATCCTGTGGATGTTTATTTTGGGAGAGGTGGGCAGTAGAACTCTGCTGTGCCTTTCTGGCACCAAAAGTAATACTCTGCTTAGCTATGCAGCACAATTGGAAAGCTGTGAGCACCCAAAGCAAACAAATTCCCAAACTCTGCAATACCTCCATGTGTGTAAGGGACAGGCAATTTCAAAACAAAAGTTTATCTCTGTTGTTAATACAGACACTGTATCACTGTTGTTAATACCAGGCACTTAGACACTGCCATGAAATGATAGCTGTTTGAATTCACAAATGCATGTTTACATGCAGTGAAGAGACAGCAAATATATACAAACAGCCTGGACTACCCTTAATGTAGTATACACTTAAATTTTGAGAGAAAATGCAGTAATAAATCCCATGGCAGTTATTTTTCTAAGCTCATGACTCTCCTTATAATTGTTATGCCCATGTAAAACATTTGAACTAGACCTCTAAACTTGGAAAAGGCAGCCTAATCTGATGGAAAAGGACAGTTGACAGCAGGCAGATTGCACTGCTTACTGGAGAATAATTCTCTTTTCCAGATTATTTTGTCCTTCTGGACAGAGTGCCAAAAATTATAGGCAGTTTAAACAAAGCTCAGTTTAAATTCAGATGCTAATTGTGCAACAAGATTGCATATCAGCACAAATGCTGGGGGCACAGGCAGAGGGCTCTTTTCAATCCCTGCATTTGAACCTGGTGGAAAAATCCATCCTTGCTTAAAGGTTACCTTAAGGAGACACTAATCTCTGTGACTAGGTAATTATGACATTTTGTGTATCTCTAATAAAATCATGTGTCTTTATTTCCAGCTTTAAAAGGAGAGTATTAAAGAGACCTGGGCACAGAAATCTTTTTATGAATATGACCCTTTGTCCCAGGTAGGTATTTCATCACGAAGTACAGTGGCATATTTGTTGCTTAATTTTAGAAGGAAAAAAGGTTTTAAATTTCAAGCAAGAGAAAATATTAAGATTTTTATAGGGAATAATTTCTGAAAATAACTGCTAGTAAAAAAAACAGAAGCACCTTGGGATAGTATCTATCATCCCAAGTGGATTATTTTTTGAGGATTTTAATTTTTCATACCAATATACCTGTTCCCATAAGAAACAGATCTCTGTTTTCTTAAAAAAATCTCAGTGTGTCATTGCTGTTTTTACAGTTTCTTCAGCTTAAAAACAATAAGGAAACTACTTACCTGGCATTTCATTAATTGATGCAAGATATATGTACAGTAAAAAGGATTGGAATAAATCCCTTTTCTAAGGTCAGATGAATACTTTAAAACATAGATACCATAATAAATAACACTGAGCAAATATAACACATGCATAAGTGGAAGATAATAGAATGTTAGCATTAATAGGAATTAGTTTCCAGTTGCAACCATTTTCCAAAGGAATACAGTTATATGTTAAGCATTTTATTTCTATTCTTATGTCAAATTTGCCTCTCAGCAGATATTTTCCCAGATAAAAACTCTAGCAGTGCCACCTTGGAATCATAAAAACTCTAGCAGTGCCACCTTGGAATCTTCTAGGATCATATTCCCCTTTTGAAAATATCTGTGGGTGTTGGGGGAAAAAAAAAAAAAGGCAGGGGGGTGGGGAGGGAAAAGAAGGAAAAAAAAAGAGAAAAAAATTGACTGTCTCACTGGATTGAACCTCAAAGGCTTTCTTGACGCAAGTGTTACTTTGACCATGTGAACATGGTTTCCATTTTTTAAAAAAACCCCTAGATTAAAACATGAACAAACTGTCCATTGAACTTTAATGTTTCTTTGTTGCTTTGATGGTTAGCAGATTTCTGCTTCATAGATTGCCTCGTCTCCATACATTCTAAAAGTGAAATGATACATTGTAATTCGAATGATAATTGTTTTGATGATTTAATTGATAACAGACAGAGGAATAAAATCCCTGTTTTTCTCTGCCATGCAGATGATATAGCTACATTTCTTAGTAAACATCTGTGTACAATTAAGGGATGTTGCACTAAAACTGTTTCTTCCTTACCTTTACTCTGGGGTTTTCTTGAAGCTCTGTAGGATAATCCCGGTTCACGAAAGGAGAAGTTGCCTCTTGTCATTCAAGGATTCTTTATCTTTACTTTTAGTGATTTAGGTGCCAACCAGAAGTTTTCTGCCCACATTGTTTTTAATGACCTCAAGACCAATCGCAACACATCCCCTTTTTTTATCTTTCCAAGAATCTTTGCAATCTCATCAGTTTAACTTAAAAAAGAAACCTTAATGGCTGTATTTTAGTGCACACAGGCTTTGACCTAGTGTGTGTATATATTTTTGCAACTGCAATATCATCTGAAAGAAAGTAAAAATATTCAGTAGAATCACTTCTAATCCAATTGTTTTATTGTGCAGTAATACCGTATTTTTTAAGAGTTGCACGTCTTTGTATAGACATGTAAATCAAAAACAAACCAAGGACTGTTCAAACCTGCTCTGCCTATGTTGCACACAGGGAGTTATTCATTCAGTTTATCAGCCATAAAAATAATTGCAGTACACTCAAAACTGACTGACATATTTTATAATTTTTAACACTAAAATATCCTGGTAAAAGAGAACACTGCAATAACAACACCTGATTAGTAGAGAATCACTACTGTAAATTATAGTGTTTGCAGAATAAAACAGGGCTGAAAGAGTAATAACTTCATATTAAAAGACATAATTGTAATTTTGCATCCTTTTGTCCTCTATAATGTCTTAGCAATATCCTAAATAGTATGTCTATTCCCAGTCCTGCAAAAATGTCCATGTGACTGCTATTGTCCAAAATACTCTGTTACTTTTAATTTTAAGATTTAAAATAAAACAAGACAAATTGCCATCAATGTGTGGATATCTCTTTCACATAGAGCTACAATGACTGCTAATTTTTAGGGAATAAACAAATGCTTATAGGAAAGTAAATAGAATATTCGTGTGTGTGTATACAGAATTCATTCTAACATGGATCTCCTTTCTCCACCAGCAAAAGAGCAGTGACAAGCAAAATGCTATCTACTGTCCGTAGACTTGCAAAAATAACTTTAAAAAAAGTTGGATGTCACAGTAAAATAAATATCTTATTTGATTTGATTTTGTAAGAACATCAGTTGAAAATATTGACCTTTGACATCGATGATGCTGCTTCAGAAGTTTTTAAAGCAGTTTCCCAGTATCTAAAAGCCAGGATAAATCTTGTTAAGCTTCCTGAGTATGTTGTTTTTCTTTGCCATATTATACATAATAGATCTTGATACTTGCATTAGCTCACATGAAAGTCCCAAGGTTCTTGATCATCGGTAGTGATGAACTCCAAGAGACTCCCTGTGTTGCTGTTTGATGGCCATTCCTGGAGTCAAAATAATCATCAGAACTAGACAGTGATCTTGAAGGTATGGGCTCAGACAGGCTGGAGGGTACCCTTAAGAACACATGGGACCCTGCATGTACAAGCACGCCAGGCAGATTAATTCCCTACCACGTCTGCCCAGATAAATAGCCTACAGCGTGATTGAGAAGCCGTCTGTCTTGAGAGGCAGCCAAAGGGAGAGGATCTAAATAGCAGTGCAGCACACCTTTGCTCAGGGTGCTCAAGAGACTACTCTGCCTGAGCAATTTTACCATACCATAGCTTTCTTATGAATTACTATGTCACAGATATTGGTTTTCACTCTATTTTTTTCTTTATTTCATATGGAAAATCAATTAGAAGAGAGGAGGTTTGTGAGAGAACAGCCTACAAGTCAATTCTCATCTTTGATTCCCGTCTGGATTCCACATACTTGACCATGGGTCGATAGAATTGACCATCTCAACTCAAGAAAGGGTCCCAAATGTGAAGCAGCAAGGAGTTACCACTTAACTTGGTCTTGTTCCCTCAGACCAACTGCATGATTACTGTCAGACGTTTTTGCATGGTGCCTGTTGGCATCTGTAGCTGGCCTAAGAATAAACAGAGAACTTCAGTTTCTAGCACTGACAGTCTCTCATTCCTTGAGAAGCTTGTTTATTTATCACCTCATTAAACTAAAGAAAATGAACAAAATATAAACAAGTCAAGGTTTTAGGGCATGACAAGGGTGGTCTTCTAATGCTATATAAAGAAAATGCTGCAGAGAGATGTAAGCTTTGAATGGTATAATAGGCAGAACAATTCTTTAGTGCAATCTACCTTATTCCTTTTGCTACTACTATCAATCTAAATTTAGAGAAATATGACAAGATGAAAAAGGAAATTGTATAAACAAGGACTTCAACTTTTAAAAGGCACACTCTCCTTCAGTAAGTGCACATGTAGTTCAGTATTTCTCTTGGCAAAGTTTAGGCATGTCTCTAGTTAACAAATATATTCTGCTGTCAGCCCTTTTCAAGAATTATATTTGATGCTGGATGCCAAATAACTCCTTTAACTATTAATAAATAACTCACAGGTATCTTAGCTAGTGTGCGCTTGAGGAATTATGCTAATAATACTTTCTATGCTGGAGACAAGGGAAATTCCCCCCATGAAATTTCTACTTTTGCTGACATGTTCTCTAAGCTCTGCTTTCAGAATGGATTCATTCTCACTAAGACAGCCATTTAATCTCATGGAAAATCTGATCACCATCTCTCTGCTTCTTGCTGATGTTGCTGAGAAAATTCCTGTTGACTCTAGAATGGGAAAGAATATGGACCCATCAGTTTTGGAGTCTGGTCTAGGTGCTTATGTTTCATTAGCTTCATGGTAATGAGTCTTTGCAATTTGAAAAGAACAGAATAGTCACTACCATGTGAACCAAATTACACTATATATTACATGCTACCTAACTTACTTACAATAAAATATTTTATAGGTTAAAAAAAAAAACATTAAGTGACACTGTGATTTTTCACGTGGCTTGCAGAGAAGAAAGGATCTCTAAGGGATACTTAGATAAATTATACCCCAAATCTCAAGGCGTGTCTCTTACTTGGAACAATTTTTTTAGTGGAATAAATTTTTTGTCATGTTTATTTGAATCTATTTCAAGCTAGTCCCTTGCAAGAGCTGCTTTGTTAATGCCACAGAGACTGAAATGCCTGTTATCTCAATCACTTCTCCTAACACTGAAGTAATTAATCACTATCAAGTAATACTAGTAAGCCCATTTTCACATACCATTTCCTTCCTACATTTAGTTAATCCAACAGAAAATTTGTGGGGTAAATTTAATCCAAAGTGGAAGTTTGGAAAAAGAATCCTTTAACAAGGAAAACTACCCAGAAATCAGGAGTCTTTACAGTGTTTTGATTTCAGAACATACACAAAAAAGGGATTGCTTCATGACCACCAAACTCACTGTTGCTATTCACTGTTAAAATCTCACAAGGGAAGAAAGAGGAACATGCAAAGAGAGTTGATGTAAGAAGGAAAATCCTGAAAAGTCAGATGACCCTCGTCTCTACTTTTGATTTGAAGATCTGATGAGAGAAGAAACCTTCTTCTCATTTCAATTATCATTTTATATTTTCCTTATGGCTAATATATTTCTTTTTCCTTGTGAATTTTCTCCCAAGAGAAGTTAGACATCAGTGTCTCAGCTTGCAGTTTTGGCTCTGTGGGCCCATGGGAATTTCAGCCATCAAATCTACAGAGTGCTTTAACTGGGAAGGGGAAAGTTCTGAGTGACTTTGCCTTTCTCCTTCCCATGTAACAACCTGAAAATCTTGTCCCTGAGAATTGCTTACTGGAGTCTATTTCATCAGTCTTCTGGAAAGAATGATCAGCTGAGCAGACTATTATGCACACTATCTCCTTTTCTTCTTCTTCTTCTTCTCTTACAGACTATCACATAATGTTAAACAATTCCACCTTACCGCCTTTATATTTATTTAAAGTTTTTCCCTCTGCACTTTTTCTTCCCTTGACGATGGTTATTTTACCATGTTCCTATTACTTGCAATAGCATCTAATTTCCCATACTTCCTTAAGAGATCACACATTTTTCTTATTTCAAAGCTTTGTATTTATTGTACAATGGCTGCAGTTGCTTTTGACTGCCATGGCCAGTTCCACAGGCCCATTTGGCACCGCTCTCACCTGGTGCTGCTCTCATCGCTTCCATTTTCCTTTCTTCCTCCACCATTATTACTTGCCATATACTTGCCTCTTCTGAAAGTCAGGTCTTCTGAGTTTTAGTATTGCTAATTCTGAAGAAATGTTCATCAGATTTGCCACCCTGAATTACAGAAATGTATGTGATGTGTACCCATGGAAAAAAAATTAAAATCCACTCATAAGCTTTCCCACGTATGCATCTCAGTAATCCAATGTTAAAAGAGTTTTGTGTTAGCCTCAGCTTTTGTGGTCTGTCATGACTGGTTTTCATCAGAATGTATTCAATGGTAATAAAGTCTGAAAATGGTTATCTTCTTGGATTGTAACTACCCCATCTTTCTTTCACAGCTGGCAACAATCTTTTAGCCAGTCATGAACAAGCAAGGTCATTTCTTCTGTCAGATTGTCTGATTCTTAAATGTCTGCAGTGAGGTTGAGTTGGAGTTGTTGAGTGAGGTCTGCTTGGAGCCTGAGGTTAGGGACAAGCTACAGAAGAATTACTGATGTATTTTCATTTTCTGCTGGAACAGCTACAGGGAATCTTCTATGTCTCAGCCTGATTGGATGGTCTTACCAACAATTACTCAACAAACAATCAACAGAATTAAGTGAGTAGTTTTCTGGCTGTTTTATCTGTTAGTCACTAATGAGAGAAAATAATCCAAGGGATCTTTGCTCACCTTCTCAGTGCTGGATATTGTAACGATCAATTTTGTGAGGGTCATGGGCAACAGCAGTTTTTTCCTCCCTTTTCATTTAGACAATGTCTACATCTACTCATGTTTGAATTACATCTAATCTTTAGATGTGCTTTTCTAGTTCACTTCTGGAAGGACAGGAGAAACTGACTTTGGTATTTCATAATAAGGCAATGTAAAATTACTTTTGTTTCCAACTACAGTTGAGATCCATAGTGATTCATTAAGTATCAAGACATTAATGTATCAAGAATCAAAAAATAAGGGATTTGTAAATGAGAGGGTAGAGGTTCTGGTTCAGCTTTGTCCACAAAAAATGACCCAAGCTCTTTCAAAATATTTATAGAGGTGTGTAGCAGTGTTAACATAGATATGTCTGCAAATAAGTACTTTTTGACAAAACAAATCTCAATGTCTCACATACAGGACAATCCACTCACTTGGGAGTTACTTTGTCCATTCTTGAATAATTAGTAAAGCTTTGCTCCAGCATTGCTTACATTTTACTCTGAGTCTTAAATATATTGTAACTAAGGAAGAACCATCCACCTATTTTAGCAAACCCTATTTGTTTTGTTTTGGGTGTTTTTATCTTGACTTCAGTGGAAGAATAATAATTAAGAAGACCGAAATATTTGCCATCAGCTCTTCTTCACTCAGTGCATTTCCTAAGGAACTCAGAAACTTAAGACTATAAATACATATATACACACCCACATATATATATGTGTGTGTGTGTGTGTATGTATGTATATATGTGTGTAAATAGCAGCAAAATCTACAATTTTAAAAGGGTAGTATTCTAAAAGGACTCATTGATGCTCAACCATGACGATGGGCAGGGAAAGCCTGTGTGCTGCCCAGCACTTCTTCCTGCAACAACACCTTATTCCTTTTGCAAGACAGGACGCTTGCATAGGTTATGCTTCTGCATGGATGTAGGTGCTAAACATCTGGAGTCTGGTTACTTAAGGAAACCTTATTTTCCTGAGTTTCTTTTTCCAATCTGAAAGACGAAACAATGAACTGGATTGTACCATAGTGGGGAAAAAGCTATCTCCCTCACAAGCTGCCATAGCAAGGGCAGATGTGCTGAATACTCCTGATTTTGTTCACCCCCTGGAATGTGCAAACCTGGGGAAGGATGCTCTGGGAATAGTGGAGAGTATACAGAAAGCAGACTATTACTGCAACAATATCACTGTTAATAACAATAATTATATCTCATGAAAAGAAGCTTAATGATGGGGTTAGATACTTCTTTGATGAGATAGTTTTCTTTTAGAGGAAGATGCATGCACCCTGATTTCACTGGAATTAGAAGAAAGAGCATGAACACCTTGCTCATAGTACGGTTTCCAGGTAATGCCCATGATCATTGCCTATTACATGTTCCCATGCTTTAGCCATCACCTGTTTTCATGTGACATCTTCTTTATCCAGGGCTGTTAGGTCTCTTTCTGCTTCTTCTCCACAGAAGCTCATATGGTCCATAAACCATATGAGGTTTGCATCCCCTCAAGGTCCTTGGGTGGTGTTTTTCATATCCGATTATGTAATATGTCATTCATCTGGCATAAATGAAATGTAACTGCTGAAGACAGGAGCCTGAACAAGCCTATGTGTTTGCCCAGCCTTCAGCCTAATGCTCTGAGTTTGTGAGCTACACGGTATGATAACACTTCACCTTATTCATATGACTTTATCGCCTGTTCCTGAGCACTCGTTGGCCTTCCAAATGTTATCATGAGAATAAAATATACTTAATGTTCTCATTCCAAGCCATGTCTTTCTGAATAGGATTGGTTTTAGCCAGATTTGTGAAAGATATAGCTCTTTGATTAAGACTGATCAGCTCCACTGGAATTCACATAACTTGCCCCCTCGGAGAAATAATTCTTTCCTGCTTAGACAGTCCATGATAGAGTGAGCTCTAGGATAACTATCTACCTAACACTAAGTTTTATAATAATTGCTGCTTGTAGGGAGGTATTTGCCTTGTTGGAATATATCATAGAATGAGGGAAATGCTGAAAATACCAGTGAGTTTGTTCCAGTTATTCATTGTCAGTATTGCCTCATTCTCTAGATTGCCACAGTCCAGGAAAGGATATTGCCACCCTTGACTTCAAAGACTAGCTCATGGGATAATGGATATTACCTTCAAGAAATGAGATAAATGTCTTTTCATTTGAACTTCACATTTTCTTATGTTGTATAACTATGTAAGCTACTAGTAAAATCAAATATTTTTCTGCTTGGGTTTAAACACCTTTAAACTCTTATAATTCAATGTATATGCTAGTCATTTTGCAATCTTTTCAATTAGTAGAAATAAAATTTATTCAATTTTTTCAAATATTGAACTTTTCATTAGCCAACAAAGAAAGACACTTAAATATTCTCTGTCAAAACTTCTCCAACCTCCTGCTGGCTTTCCCTTAGTTTCTTCATTTTCCTTCAGACTCCAGCATAGATTCATGGTTAGCATTATCTAGCCGTCTGCCCAAAAATGAATATCCTCAAGCATTAAATCTTCTCCTTTCTTCTAGACCCTCCTGGACAAGTCTAATCTTTCAAGAGAAATTTTAACCACTACAGCCTGAAATGCAAGTGTATTCAAGGGAAGCAGTTTATAGACTAATTCATCAAAAGGCAGTCCTAAGTAATAAATAATGGAAGATTATTAGAAGGTATGATCTCAGCCACTTATCTTTTGGACTTACACTGAGTGATGAAAAAGAAAAAAGATGTCAAACTATGTGAGTACTACAAAAAATGTGGCAATTCAAGTCAAATCTTCTTTGCTTCAATATGATTTTAATATAAAAAATAGCTCTTTAGACACAAGTCTCCTGAATTTTATCTCAAGAAAACTAAATTAATTGAAAGGTAGCCAAAAAAATCCCATATCATAGCTCAGTTTCATTAAAATGATGATATTAGACGTGTCATAACATATAACCTTGCAGTTATGAATCTATCATACAATGCAGAAAGTTTCTGGACTTACAGAAAATAATATAGTTGGGAGTAAACTGCTATAGAATTAATTAAGTTCTAGTCAGACATCTAAATGGTCGTGTGAGGAATAGCATGAATGAAAGAGGTGGACCAGAAGAATTAGCTCAGTAGTTGCACACTGAGCTGCATCTAGTAAAGAATATCTGATTTGGATCAGAATGTCATGGGCAAGGTCTTCCTGTGGAAAGATCATTGCAAAGTATGTATGAAAAATATGCACAAGTAAGTTGAATTAGTACAGTAGTAAAGAGATGGAAAAACTCCTGATGAGAATATTTTCCATCAGAAAATGTGAGCTTGTCAATATGTGTTGCCTTTGGCAAATTTCTAATCCTACATAGGTTTTGATAGGAAACTTCTTGAATAGCTAAGCTTCCTGACAACTCACTCCCTAAATCCTTAGCAGTTTGCCTGGAAGACCGCTTGACAGAAGTATTGTTTCTGAATTTTGCTATGTTACAGGTTAATTGGTTTCTTGAATTTCTGTTCGTGAGAACTGAACTACAGGTCAGTCCCAGGGAGGTTCTCAACTCCTGACTTCTGTCTCTGGGATGTTGTGAATGGCTCTGGGAGATCTGAATGCAATGGCTGTGGCTCTATCTCATTTTCTTGTTGCCTCACTTGGAAGGGCATAGTGTTACTTTTGGGTTCTGATACTGAAGATATTTCAGAGGACTGATCCACTTTTTGTATTGTAGCAGGTCAGGTACAATTATTATGGAAAACAGGAAAATTATTATGGAGACTCGGACTAATGTGTCGGGTAGGAATTTGTGTTTGGTTCAGTGGTTGTAAAAATCAACTAAGTTTTGAGTGCTTTCAATCACATGCTAGATTCTTCTCAAATAATATTGCATGTTGGATAACTGTATTGATTTGGCATGGCCTGGTTTTTGGGTAGCAGGGGGGCCACAGAGATGGCTTCCATGAGGAAGCTGCTGGAAGCTTCCCACCATGTCCGGCAGAGCCAATGGCCAATGGTTCTGAAGATGGATATGCTGCTGGCCAAAACTGGGCCTATGAGAGAGGTTGGTAACACCTCTGTGATGACATATTTAAGAAGAAAATCAAAACAAAGTTACAAGATTTTGGGATTCTACTCAGAGAAGAGGAGGAGGTGGAAACATGTGAGGGAAAACAACATGGACACACCAAGGTCAGTGGAGAAGGAGGGGGAGGAGGTGCTCCAGGCACCGGAGCCGAGATTCCCCTGCAGGCCGTGGTGCAGACCATGGAGAAGCAGCTGTGCCCCTGCAGCCCATGGGGATCCACAGGGGATGCAGAGATCCACCCACAGCCCATGGGGGAGGTGCCTGTGCCGGAGTGGGTGGATACCTGGAGGAGGCTGTGTTCCAGTGGAAGACCTGGTGGAAAGAGAGGGCCCTCGCTTCCAGGCTGGAGCAGCCTGTCCTTGGAGGACTGCACCTCGTGGAAGACAGAGCCACGGCGCAGCAGTTTTGGGAGGATTTTTTGGGAGGTGTGCCCGTGGGTGGGGCTCACGCTGCTGCTCCTGAGAGTGGACCCACGACGGGGAAGTTCACAGAGAACTGTCTCCCGTGGGAGGGACCCCATGGCCTCACAGGGGAAGGCTCCTCTCCCGGACCAGCAAAAACAAATCTCAGTGATGAACTGACCAAACCCCCATGCCCTGTCTCCCTGTGCTGGCGGTGGGAAGGAGGGAGGGGCTGGGGGGTGGTAGGTGTTCTAGGGGCTTATTTTACTTCTCGTTGTCCTCCTCTGATTCTGTTAGCAATAAATTCACTTCGCAACTTGAGCCTGTTTCGCCCTTGAAGTGTTTCTCCCGGTCTTGATCTCACTCATGAAGCGTTCGTTAATTTTTTTTTCCCTTTTCCCTCCTCTGCCCAGCTGTGGCAGGGGAGGGTGAGCGAGCGGCTGTCATGGGTGCCTGGCATCGGGCCAGTGTCAAACCACGACAATAACAAACAATATTAACAGTAGTCATAAATGTAACTTCTGAATTATAAATTACTGGTTAAATTCAACTGCAAGACACTCATTCCTCTTGCTCTGTCTCCACTTTGAGAACAGACAAAATTCACAGGCTTTTCAGACTCGAGCATAAGAAGAAAAAAATTAGAAAAAATTAAGTGTACAGGCAGTAACTGACATGTTACAGTGTATCATGAAAGTCCTGGAGTCCTACATTCCATAATAACTGAAAGAAAAGCCACAGAATCAGATTCAGCTGAAGTATCTTTCTCTTGAGCCTCAGTACGCCAACAGACTCTTTTCTAGCATTTAGCATCTATAGATCACCTTTGTATGAGTTGATAAGGCCAACAATTCTCTTGGTGAAGTATCTTCAAAGTTTCGTTCTTCTGGATTGTATTCTACTGTGCAAATGGAAAGTAGCATCTAGCCAGATAAAAAAAGTAGAATGACAGTAGTCAAATACAATTAAAGATTTATATATAGGCCAGTACGTTAATTACTAAAGGTTTTAATTAAAATAATTTACTAGATTTTTTTTCTAATTTGTATCCTGTTTGTAATATTGCAATATTCATGGAATATGACAATTCTCAAAGTGTATTCTAAGTTAAGTGACATAGACTTTTCATAGAAGAGGCAGAGATGATAAATTACCTTTTTTATGAAACAATTTTCCATTCAAATGTTCTTTCTATGAAACTGAAGTGCTTTGCAGGTTTAGGTCATACTGAAAAAAAATCAGACAAAAACTTAATGCTCTATGAATGAGAATGGAATAAGTAATTTAAATTTGGTATTTGGGGGCTTTGTTTTTTGTTTGAATTGTTTTGGTGGTTTTTGGGGGTGTTGGTTTTGTTGCTTTTTTCTTTTTACTCAATTTAAAACTCTGTGAATTAGATATTTCTTGTATTTCAGGTCTGTGAACTTCAAACGTTTCTATACCTATTTTCAAAAATAACTTTTTTTTTGCTGCTAAATGTGCATGTTTTGCTCCAGACTCTCACTCTTTCTATGGCATAGAAATTTTATTTACCAATTAGATGTTTCCAACTCTGAGTTCTCATTGACCTTGCTGAGAAGTAGAGATGCTCAGTTCTTCACAGGAATAATCATGCAATTCCTGAGTTCAAGGTTTTAATATAATTTTTACCCTTTAAATCTAAAAGAGAAAAAAAAAGCTACAAAAATTTATTGCTCAATAATGCAAGTTGTATAGAGGGATTGTTCAGAGAGAGTAGCCCGTTGCTTGCCTGTAACTACTGATGGTTTCTGAATGTAGAAAAGAGCAATTGCTTCTCCAAAGAACTCAAGGTTTTAAGAATGAGATGGGAATTTTAAAAGCTACTATTTAGTTGTAGTCAAAATAATCTATTATTGATGTAATAATGTTTTAGATTAGGGTTTTCAGCTTGGAGATTGTGGCTAATAAGAATTTTCTGGGGATCTCTGTCAAAAGATAAATGTTTCTGTATAGAAAGTTTCTTCCTAATCAATATTTATTCATGAAGAGACCATCCACATAGTTTTTTCTACCTTTGTCTTGGTCATGATAGTAACCAGCATTTCCAACATTTCAGTCTGTCTTGATACAGACTCCTCATTCCCAGCCTGTGCTGCCCTCCTCCTCCAGGCCAAACACCTTTTTGGGGGAAATTGTTGACAATTGTATTTCCCTCTTCCTTAGGTTTATTTTAGCCTGTTTCCATGATTTCGTTCACAGTGTGAATGTAAAAATTCCTCAGTTGGTACATTTTTAGATGAAAGAGCTTGTGACAATAACTTCAGTTCCTGGGTGAGGATTTGCAGTGCAGTCTCAGATTAGATGTTCTCCTCTCTCTCAATATTATTCTCAAGCCCCAGCAAAACTCATGTTGCAGTCACAGATTAAAGCTGGAAGAAACTTATCCTTAGTCTGACTTCTGTTGTTGAACAAGTGTGTAGTATTCATGCTATGCTATAGTGCATGATATATTTTCTTTGAAGGAAGGGGAAGAGCAGACAGAATAGAAACCAGGTATAAACATGTTAATCCACCAAGTGTTTACAACTGTGACTATAAATACATAAACTATAGCTTTTCTGTCCATTAACCATTTCACTTTTCCACTAAAGAAAGAGAACTCTGGTTCATTCAGTGTTGCCCCTTTTTCCAGTCCTTTAGTCTGTCCTGTAGATCTTTTTAGAACACTTTCCAATTTATAAATACATCTTTTAAGTTATGAATACCAGGATTGGACATATTTCAAGCTTCAGTAATGCCTGATACATTAGCAATATAGTAATAAGGAAAAGGAAGTACTTTGCCTTATTATAATTAATAATTTAATTCATTACAGCAGAGGTCACTGTCAAAATGAGATATAGGTTCTTCTGCTCTAGGCTCTACACTGTTCCCAAAAGGAGGATGTGGCTGCAGCCTATGTTCTTTATTCTGAGATGAATACCTTTATCCGTTTGACTATATAAAAACCCATATTTTAAATTTGTACCCAGGTTAGTGAGTGAATGAAGCTATATGGTCTCATCTCCATCTCTACATTCCAGTTTTATGTCATTTTTGTTCCACACAGTGAAGTGTTACTTGTGTATTAGAAAGCACCTTTGACTGTATTTTAACTTTTCTGGATACTCATTTCATATTTGTCCTTCTGCTCTCATTATCAGTTGCCTATTCAATCCCTTTTCCCCATTTTACTCTACATGTATTGATAAGTTTATGTGCACATACTCATACAGAGACATACAGATATTGTATGCATGAGTATTTTTAAGAATGGCTTTAATTTTCCTTCTAAGCCAGGTTGGCTTATTACCAGAGCAGTTGTCCTTCTTTATTGATTGTGGCTTTTGGACGTCTAGTGAAATATTCTTAAACAGTTCCTAGTTATTCATATTTTTCCGTTTAAATTCGTTCTCTCAATAGATTTGGCTTTATTTGTTCTCAGCTTTGGAAAGTTGACTCTTTTAAAGCTCCAACTAATTCAGTAGCTGCCATAAAAATTCTGACACAAAGCCCAAGGAAAGTTCCTGACCTCCTCTTGGTTCGGTTCCAGAAAGAATATGAAAAGGGGGATGATGCACAATCTTGATTAAAGTTACTACATTTCTGAAAGAGAAAACTAATTTTTAGAGCTCATGGTAGATTTTCATGGTCTGGAAACTTGACAAGCATTGAAAATCTTTGTAGTTGATAATGCTGGGCATCTCACGAGCAGTACTATAGAACTAGAAAGTGCTGGTATCTTCGAGAAGTGGGCTTTGGAATGGTTGTCTGTGACAGTAGTGTGGACTCCCCAGTTTTTAATCTATTCACTAGCACAGCTCATTATGACTGAGAAATGCCTGTATTATTGTTACTAGAACAAAAATATCAGTTTGATTGTTACTCTTCTGCGTTGTGGTTCTGTCATGGTTTAACCCAGCCAGCAGCCAAGCTCCAGGCAGTCCCTCGCTCACTCCCCCACCAACTGAATTGAGGAGAGAATCAGAAGGGTAAAAGCCAGACAACTCAAGGGCTGAGATAAAGGCAGTTTAATAGGGAAAGCAAAAGCTGAGCACACGAGTAAAGCAAAACAAGGAAATAATTCACTGCTTCCCATGGGCAGGCAGGTGTTCAGCCATCTCCAAGAAAGCAGGGCCCCATCACATGTAACAGTGACTTGGGAAGACAAACACCATCACATTGGATCCGCCCCCCTTCCTCCTTCTTCTCCCCAGTTTTATACCCTGAGCATGATGTCACATGGTCTGGAATTTCCCTTAGGTCTGTTTGAGTCATCTGTCCTGACTGTGTGTCCTCCCAACCTCCCAGGCACCCTGTATTGGGTTAGCATGGCCAGATTTTGGTAGTGGGAGGTCTACAGGGGTGGTTTCTGTGACAAGCTGCTGGAAGCTTCCTCCATGTCTGACAGAGCCAATCCCAGCCAACTCAAAGATGGACCCACTGCTGGCCAAGCCTGGGCCAATTGGAAATGGTGGTAATACCTCTGTGATAACATATTTAGGAAGGACAAAAAAGGGTATTGTGCAGAGGTAATTGTGTCCAGAGAAGAGCAGAGTGAGAATATGTGAGAGAAACAACTCTGCAGACACCAAGGTCAGTGGAGAAGGAGGAGGAGTGGAGAAGGTCCAGGCAGCAGAGCTAAGATTCCCCTTCAGCCTGTGGTGCAGACCATGGCGAAGCAGCTGTGCCCCTGCAGCCCATGAAAGTCCATGGGGATGCAGAGATCCACCTGCAGCCTGGGAAGGAGCCCCACCTGAAGCAAGTGGATGCCTGAGAGGAGCCTGTGAACCCATGGGAAACCCATGCTGGAGCACGCTTCTGGTAGGACTTGTGAAGCTGTGGAGGACCCACGCTGGAGCAGCCTGATCCTGAAGAGCTGCACTCTGTCGAAGAGTGATGCACGTTGCAGCAATTTGTAGAGGACTGTTGCCTGTGGGATGGACTCATATTAGAGAAGATCATGGAGGGACTCCATGCTGGAGCAGGGGAAGGACTCCTCTCCCTGAGCAGTGGCAGAAATGTCATGTAATGGAGCACTTGTAACCCCCGTTCCCTGTCTCCCTGTGCCGCTCNGAGGACCCACGCTGGAGCAGCCTGATCCTGAAGAGCTGCACTCTGTCGAAGAGTGATGCACGTTGCAGCAATTTGTAGAGGACTGTTGCCTGTGGGATGGACTCATATTAGAGAAGATCATGGAGGGACTCCATGCTGGAGCAGGGGAAGGACTCCTCTCCCTGAGCAGTGGCAGAAATGTCATGTAATGGAGCACTTGTAACCCCCGTTCCCTGTCTCCCTGTGCCGCTCAGGGGGAGGAGGTAGATCTGGGAAGGTGGGGTGGGGGGGAAAGCTGTTTTTAAGATCTTATTTTACTTCTCATTATCCTGCTCTGATTTTATTAGTAATAAATTAAACTAATATCTCTAATTCATGTTGGTTTTGCCCGTGACAGTGAGTGATCTCTCTCTGTCCTTACCTCAAGTCATGAACCCACCCTTCATTATATTTTCTTTCTCTGTCCTGTTGCAGAGGGGAGTAATAGAGAGGCTATGGTGGGTGTCTGGGATCCAGCCAGACTCAACTCACTACAGTCTTTTTAGTGCTGAAACCTAGGAACAAACCAGGGACCCACCACAACCTCCTCCCCAGTGTGGCAGTATGAAAAACGGAAGAGACCTTGGCTCTGTGTAAGCCTTGCTCAGCAATAACAAAAACATCTCTATATTATCCTATATATTATATAGGATATTATTAGTATCTATGTTATTATTAACCCTGTGTTCAGCACAAATCCAAAACACAGCCCCATAGCAGGCAGTGTGAAGACAGTTAACTCTACCGCAGCCAAAACCAGCACAGGTTCTAAGGGAGAATACTGTCCTTCAGTTTTAAAACCAGAAAGTGAAGTTATTTCATTTAGAGAAATAGGTCCTGTAGATTCATTTTCACGTATACAACCTTAAAAACTCTAAGCATCAGCTATATTGGGTCATGAAATAAAAGTGTTCCTTGAGATCTGGACTGCAGACTTGCTTTGAGAAGAAACACACTTCATTTTCTCAGCCTGTCATGTCAGTGTTGTATCGGATACAAGCATTCTGAAAAAAAGATCACTAAATATGCACTTAGAAAAAAGGTAGCCAATGATGAGAACAAAAATAGGAAGTACAATCCAATTGTCCACACAGAATCAAACCCACTTTTTGCTCTTAATTCTCCTGTTAATGAATTATTCAAAGAACTTAAAGCTTTCTCTCAAAATAATACATTTTAAAATTTAGGTAACTGTTACTTGGGTGTTTCAACTGAAATTCCAAGGACAACAAAATACACTGTTTCTATAGGCATTTTTATTAACATTATGTGATGTTTGGTTGGGCTGTTTCTGTTTAAAAGAATTCTTCAGACATATTCAAGTCATTGCTATGAACCATGGTAAGAATGAGAAAGCTCATGCTACCACTGCCAGGTCTTCAGAATTCATAACACTTTTGAGCACTTCAGCTGGTAAGAACATTGTGTGGAGGGTCATCTGATAGCCTACTTGACTTTCTTTGGAAGCTTCATTAAAGTTTAGTACAAGTGACTAGGGTAAAATTTGCATGCTAGATCACGTGAAAGCTTTTCCTAAGTGTAAAACAAATGCTTCTGGTTTTGTTTGGTTTTTGGTTTGTGGGTCCGTTGCACTGGGTTTTTGTTTCACTTTAGATAGAAATTATGAAGAAAAAGATAGATTTCTGTTTAAACCAACTCTTTTATATAGTTGAACAGTCAGATAAACAAAAAAGTTATTCAGGGTATCCTAAACAGTCCTTTCCTCATCTGTTCCTTCAACTATTTGCAATTGTCCTCATTCTTTATTTTGTAGGTTCGTTCTAATCTTTACTACTTCAGAATTATAAGGATCAACTTGAGAATTAGTATTATTTTTCTCATGTTGTAAAATTTCATTTGGAAAATCCAAGGGAAACTGCAACAATATACTTTGGAATTATTGATGATGAAGGGAAAACTAAAATTTGATTTCCTTACATCTGCTTCTAATAACTTTTCTAAAAATTGTATTAGTGGATCAATGTTGAGTTTTCATTTCTGTTCAGATAGTAGGATCTGCGTGTATAGTTTACGTCTTTTTCCTTTCTAACCATGGTTTCACTGTCTCTTTTATGCCTGTCTCTCTGCTGTTAAATATTTTTTTTGGCAAGAAATTTTTTGCCAAATATTCCATGGTAATCTGTGGTAAACTACTCTTTAGTTGGAACATGGAAAAAATTACATTGTGAAAGTCCTATTTGTACCCAAGTGTCACTATGATGTGAATTGTTTGAGGATGGAGACCAAGGTGACTGCTCTTTCCATGTTGCAGATCAAATGGACATGTTTTACAGCAACACAATGAGTCAATTTTTTTGGAGCTGTTTTGAAGTCTCCATTCCATCTCATTCAATTTTCAGCTGCCTCCACTTGTTTAGCCTCTTATCAGCTTACATATATCGCAAAGATAAGACACTCCTTTAGCCAAGTTAATTACACTGTCTTCATCCCATGCAATCATGAGCAGGCCTGGTTATTTTAATCATCTTCACGCCTACTTTCCTATACACACTTTGCTTCCACGGTAGCCATTCTAAAATGTGTGAGCTGGACTCTTGCCTAGAAGTAAGCCGATCCCTGCATTACCCTGAAATGTTCTCACTGCATTTGCTTCTAATTGGGTTATGTGCTGCACTGTTTTCATATGGTTTTTGTTCTTTGCTATCAAACATTCCATGCTTTTTTCATGACATGATTTATAAGACTTCCTTGTCACCTACATTCCTGCCAATTCTTCCAGATTCATCTCTAAATTGTTCTGCTTCTTCCAAAGTCTCACCCTCATACTGCTAATTGAATATTTGCATGCCCTGTTCCTTCTGTCTGGAATTCCCAGCCCTTTTAACTCACTGGATGTCCTTTGCCAAACACTTTTAAAAGTCAGGCTGAAACTTTCCCCTTTGAATATTGCTTTTTGTGTTCATATGTAATCCCTTTCAAAATGTTTGGAGCCCAGAAGTGTTTCCACATTCAAGTGATCAGAAGTGAGAGATAGCAGCGTTTCAGGCCAAATCAGATATAGAATGATCCGTGAACCTGTCATTTCCTTGTAGAATTATACAACAGTGACAATCTCATGATGGTTATGTCACACACGCTGACAAAAAATCAGGATGTCCTCCTTGTATAAACAAATCCAGGAGGTCCTTCATGTTCCTGAGCAGGTACAGGCCTGCTACATTTACATGCAGCAATATGTTGGATAGCTTAAGTTGTTGGAAACTGAAAGTCTGCAGTTTAGCAGCAGATAGAAATTGTGCAGTTATCTAATTGCAAAGCAGTAACTTCAAGAATTAAATAATTTTATTCATGTAAATGCTGCATGATTAGCAAGAAGATAACAGGCAATCCTTCTAATAAGTCCAAGGATGCAGCCTGATCTGCTCACATCCCTCTCTTTCATCATGTTTTCAACTCCTTCTGTTCCTCTTTAAATCTTGCTGTGTCTTGCCACAGAATTTAGACTTGTCAATCTACCAGTGTTGATATATATAAATGTGCCAATATATAAAAATGACATTATCAACTTAACATCAGAAACTGCTATTAACATATCAGTGTAATCTCCAAGATGGAATCAGTTTAAAAAGATGATCAGTATAATACCTGTCTGTCAAATTATGAAAATAAGCCATGTTTGTGTTTTGTTACACCATATTAATACTACACCAGCATTTCTGCTAACTTGATTTCCTAGTTTAGTCTTCACTAGAGTTGCAGTGGAAAAATACTGAATTTCTGGGAACTTTTAAGAATAAAGAATGTTTGTGCTTACCAAGTATAAGGATTTAGTAAAAAAATGGCATCAAAGTACTGTTATGAATGGGAATTACTTATGCAGGGTTTTTCAGCATTGGAAGAAAGCCTTTGCTGAAATGCAATAGCATATTAAAAGTGTAGCAAGAGATTAGCTGTGCATAAGGACAAGGATTGGCTTCTAATTATCTAGGGATTTCATTGTTGGTCAGAGTCCCTTCATAACCATCACAGAGGGGAAAAAAAACTATTGAAGTTACATCCAAGGCTCTAAATTACCTGCCACACTGGCACATGCCAGAGGTAATGCTTTTGAGTAGCTGGAGTTACATTGACAAATTTCCCTACTGCAAAATTTAATAAATAGAAAGGGATCTTAGTGATCTTACTAATTGCAAATTACTTAGTGAAGAGATAACCATGGTTTACTTTACAGTTTTGTCTTTCAGAAGTTTATTTCACCTCCTGAAGCTTCTTCTTTTGATTTCTCATTGTACTTGAGGTTTGTGCCTTCCAAAATTTCTTAAGAGGGAGAGGTGTCCTGAAACCTTTCAGAAGTACAACCATCTGCCAGTCCTGCAGGCAAGCACCAATGCAGCAGCAGCTGTCTGCATACTCTCTCAAGAAACTAGAGAAAATAAAGTCAGCTCTTGATTTAGATACTGAAGTTAGAGTCAGGAAAAGAGGGTATTAATGGTATAGACATGTAAATATTGAAGTGAATGTTTTATTTGAAAAGGTAGATAACACAGACTACATGCACATTTATTACCCTATTTCCTCTGTTGATTGTGTCTCTTGTGTGATTTTGGAAGGGTGAAGTAAGTCTTAGGTTATGAGTTCAGTTCTTAGCACTAGATTTGAGAAAATAAATCCTTAAATAAATTAGTGCAAGTTCAAACTAGCACAGTTTATTTTAATGTGCTCAGTTTAGCATTCCCAGTATGTGACCATGCACCGTGTGCTCTGCTGTGAGGGATGAATGGTTGTGACTGCATAGGAGCTCAGGGCCATAGCCATGGTTCAGAAGCAGAGCATCTGCTGGGAACTGCTGTGGTCAATCTGACTTTACACTGTGCATGTATTCTGGAGCTTTCACTTCAGGCACAGAAAACATTTTCAAGTGGAGAATAACCCACAATATATAATGGAATAAAAGCAAGAGAAGTTTCATTTTGCAACTCTAAATCACAAAAATCTTCACCTTAGTGAGTTCCTAGCTGGGTCACAGCTGAAACAGAAATTGAGTGCACAATATTGGATAATCTAATCTTAAGGTTCTGAACAAATGCAGAAAGGAATTACAGCTGCTCTCTACTCACAAAGAGCTACTGAACACACACAACACATATTTCTATTGTAGTTGCTTACATCAGATTTCATTCTGGCCTCATATTTAAGCTTTTACATGGTTTTAAATGCTTGCTGCAAAGTCAGATCTTTGAGAAAGACATATGATTGGCATAGAATAAATATTTTACATGGAATAATTACTTATTGCCTGAAGTCTTTGGCATGCTAGCCAGCAAGAAAAAAAAGAAAACATTTTAATACATGCCAACCACACCTACAAAAGATAAGTACCGTCACAAATCATACTAACTTATTCCAAGATTATCATTTGATAACCAGTCCAAATTGCTGTTGAGATAATAGCACATCTTTTGATGTTACTGGCAAAGTGCAAGTAAAAATATTTCTGTGTTTGGCTTTCACCATTAGAGCTAAGATTTTACAAAACGTAACAAAACAAGAGCCAAAGCATAAGAGGAAGAATACTTTCTCATAGTAGTGTAAATTAGATACACTTCAGAATACTTTGGAAAAAAAATGCCACCTACTAGAAGTAGGCTATTAAGTGAAAAGTGTATAAACACAATTTATTTTACTGGGCAAACTTTAGAAATATTTGGTGCAATCTGTTTCGTTTCAGCCTAGTTTTCTTAGAGGCATTTGGAAAATTCTTGCAGCAAATATAATAGGTTTCCCTAACATGAGAGAAGCTAAGTAACTCCTATTGGAAAAAACACAAACTGACTGTATCTTTGTGGCAGATTTCCTTGACACCTCAAATCCACATCCATTCAAACGCTGCCTTTCTAACATCCCAGGAAGCTTTAATCAATGTCAGGTTCACACCAGCACAGAGCAGAATCTCTGGTTTATCAGTTTAAAACAATAGGATCCTTTATGCTGGGAGATTGTGACTCACTGCTTTGTTTGTCCTAGCTAATGAGAACTAACAGCACTGTCTATAATGGATGTGCCATGGATATTACTGTGGGAACGTGCCTTCAGGAAGAGATCCAACTATCTTCAACTGTGTAGTCAAAGATGATTGTTATTAAAATAATTTTGGAAACTCATGTACAAGATGTACTTGAATTGCACAGTGAATAAGTTAACAATTGTTCCAGCTTATCATAGCTGTTCTGCACATATGTTCGACATGCAGTTTGCTGGCATTTTGATGCTGTGTATGTGTGTGGGGAGAGGGGTGTGAGCAGACCTAGTCTGCTGACGCATCTTGATAGATGGATTGGTTTTTATCATCATTGAATCAGAGAAACACTGAGTGGTTCTCCAAGATGAAATAGCTTGAGGGAAAAGAATAAACATCCTGCATCAGACCTTACAGTAAATCAGACCAAGGAAAGGCTCAATTCAAGTGACTGGAAGCTTGCTCAGGATTTCTGCCCAGGTTTGTTATACCATAAGTGAAAACCCACAAACTAGGAGATGAAAACCTGTTAAAGACCCTTGATTGCATATTTGCTGTGTGGGAAACTGTCAGGGACAACTCATCTGGTATTTCTGTTTCCACGCTAAGGAGGAAGAGATCCAGAGCAGAGCATGTAGACTTGACCATGTCCTGCAGGAGCAATGTGTGGAATAAACCAGCTGGGAAGAGAACAACTTGGTAAGGTTCCTGAACAGTGAAGAGTTATAAACGAAACTATTTACACAAAGCAACAACAGCAACAGATATTTGGATATCATCATCATTGTAATAATTTCTTATACATTTCCTTTTAAGAAGGGCTGGGATCCTGATTTTGTGTTTACTATGTTTGCTGTGATTGCTGATTCATCCAGAGCGTACAACCACTGAGAGGGTACAGAAGCAGCATGGGCTTGTGAACAAGAGACGACATGCATTTCAGATTATTTTACATGATGAAATTTTGCCGGAAAGGTCAGGACTGGGAAGTACTTAGTAGAAAAAAAAGATAAAGCAAAAAAGCTAGCAAATCTGCTTTTTAGTTACTCGTAATGCTTCTTGTCCCAGTCGTGTGTCATATGATGTCCATATGTTCTCCTGCATGCATTATAAATTTTGTATTTATATAAAAATATTTGTATATGTCCTATTGGCCTGTATGGCTAGTGGGTGGCAGACGTGAAACCTATCCCTCACCTTAGCTAATAAGAAAAGTTTTTAAACATGTCAAAAGCTTCCTTTAAATCTCAGGTGAGATCTGCTACATTGAAATGGACCCACCATGAACCATGTCAGGGAGTCTTATTGCAGAAATTAGCAGATATAGCTGATCAGAAATTCAGTGAAGTACTGACAAGCAAGTGCTCTCTGTAGTGTTATGGACTGGTTTGAAAATGCAATTTTCACCAAAAAAATGCAGTAAATGTAAAGAAAAAGAAGAGTAATTGAAATCATCAATGGAAAATCTCAAATTTTCAACTAGAACATAAATGTTTGCATTCTGAAAAGCAGCTGAAGCAATGGCTGAGGTCTTCACATTTCCATTCTTTTCTTCTGGCTTAACTCTTAAGCTAAAGCACATCACCTCTCATACAATAATGAATTTGTTTTTCCAACGAAAACATCAATATTTTCCATTAAAAAAACCTGCAGAAACAATGAAGGCTATTTTAATCATAACCCAAAAGCCATAAATTTCCATTATTGAGAACTAAAAGGGCACTGGATGCTTATTGGACCTTTCAGGTGAGATGCAAAATGGGAACATAATGGAGAAATGGGATGTCTGCAGTATCTTTCCACTGTGCTCGTCCACTACAAGGCTGTATGCAGTCTGGCAGTAACATCTGTGTTGTTAGTTAGACTGTCTTAAAACCCAGAGACCATTTGATTTTCTCAATCTACTAGGCATAATAGAGATATAATCAGTCCCCCCTCTGTGCCCAGCTTCATCAAAATTGAGTACTACATATCTGTGCAATGTTTTTGCAAACTACATTTTCTTTTGTATTATTATAAACTGGAAAGCTGATATCTAAGAATAGAAAATCACAAGTTGCTATAATTAAACAGGATTATGAATATTAAGTAAATTACTAAGACTTTCAAAAAATTTTATGGATAATGTGGTTCAGAAAACTGAAAAGAAAAAGGAACTTTTCATCTAGTGTGGGAATGAATTAGAAAAGATTCCCTAAAAATAGTCCACAACCTAGATGATATTACCATAAATACATATTTTTCTGATATTACTATTCACTATCTCAAATGTCCCTTATTTTTCCCAGCAGAGAACCAGAAAACCTATTCTCTGAACTGGACTTGGCATGCTGTGCTGGAAGAAACCTGCCTATCTCAAGGACAGCTAAGAAGGTCTTGGGAGCAGGGCTGAGCGAGGTCACATTTCTGGGGCTGCATTCGTATTATGGAACACTCATTAAACCAGGTAACCCATGCAACAAGTGGAGCATATTGACACATGTTTGGGGGCCTTGTACAGGATGAAGATGTAATCAGTCATTAAACATTTATAACTAGTATTAATGAGCCATTAAAAGGATAAGAAACCCTGCCTTCCTGTTCCACTCCTTTGCTTATTATCCTGTGAAATATCAACGGATTTGGGTTGGGAATATTTGCTTGTTAACTTCACATTTATCACTGGCATGGCATAGGTAATCCTAATACCAATGGCAATCTGCCCCACAGAGCCCCCACACTCCATTACTTGTTAGCTGCTTTTTGGGAGCAG
This sequence comes from Eulacestoma nigropectus, assembly GCA_013397775.1. Classification (NCBI taxonomy): domain Eukaryota; kingdom Metazoa; phylum Chordata; class Aves; order Passeriformes; genus Eulacestoma; species Eulacestoma nigropectus. The sequence goes on along the minus strand of VZTE01004640.1, from coordinate 491,254 downwards.
TTCTGCCTGTACTCCCAAGGCAAACAAGATGAACAGTTGCTTAGTAGGTTGTCCAAAAAGGCAATGGACAGTGTCTATTAAAGTAGGTTTAGCACCACTCTGCCCGGAGTCACACATCACACACAAAGCTCCTTGTCAGTTGGAAACACAGACAGAATAAACTCACGACTTCCTGGCAGAGACTATGTAGACATTCTGTTTTTCCCACCCTCCCTTTCCCCTTGGTAAGCAATGTATTTTCCTCCTTGGAAATGTAAGGCACACTGAGACAAAGATCCTCTATACCCTCCATGTAGGTGGAGAAGAGACAAAGTTTTAATGTGCTCCTGAAAAGTGTGCTGTTGAGCATTTGGAGAGTAAATAAGAACTCCAATATCCTTCTCACTTTTGAAAAGCACTTGTTTTCTCTACATATTTCAAAACCCAGTGCTCTAAATCCATAGAAGCACGTAGTGCTTGCACAGAACAAGAGATGCTTGCCTCTTAGACACAGGACAGGTCATGTAATCAAAATCATCCTTTGCATTCTTGTAGTCCAATGAAAGTTTGGCATTAAAGGAGTCTAGAAATTAAACGTCCCTATGTAATTTTACCAAGCTTTGGTGCTCTTCTGAGAATTTAATGTTGTAATACCTTTGACCTCAGTAAATATTAGATATCTGCCCAAATATCACTTGCCGCATTCTGGCACCAAATCTCCACAATACCCTTCCTGCACTGTTTGGTAGCAAGAAGGGACCCTTAAAGCCTTAAAGTGTTTTTTGCTACCCTAGAAGCTTCTGGACAGTCATTTATAGTGCCACTACATTAATTTCATAGTGCTAACACAGCTGTGAATTTGATATGAAATTACATTTAAATTAAAACACTTCTCTTTCAGTTCAGTTCTTATCTAAGCAGTACCTGAGCCTCTTGATTCAATGACCTGACTATGTCAGGTTTCCTAGAGCTCATGATCAAACTGCTCGCATTCCCTTTTTTAAAGGTCATGTAAACTTGTGCTTAGCGAATTAGATGCAGATTCAATTCCCTATTCACAAGGCTTCCTAGTTAAGTTCCTTACCTATCCCTCTTGCAAGCCTGCACCTGACAGCAGAATATTGACTTTTGAACTGTGGTCAAAGACATGATTAAACAAAGAAATAAGTGCCCTCTGCAATGTAGAGAATACAGATAGAGAGAAGTGAAGCTACATTTTTTCTAAATGGTGCTCATTATGTAGGTCAACTAACTCACTTTTTAACATGGTTGTTCCATTATTTTATTTCGTTTTTTTTATACTGTGTTTTTATAGGGGTGGTATGTGCTGAAGAGCAATGTATAGATATCTAGGTACCCATGCATGGGTTTTATTAGAGATGTTAGTGTAATTCAGGACTGCTTGAGTGTCCTTCCTAACAAGGCGTGCTAAAACAAAAAAAAAAATGGGAATAATGAATGTCAGTTTTAAGTACTCTCTATCAAAGACTGAATGAAACACACTGAACAGTTCAACATTTCAATAATAGTGACAACAGAGCAAATCTTTTTGATTCTGGCATTTCAGTTCATCTATAAATAATAGTTTCAGTGCTGATTTTCATAATTCTGCAAATAAAGTTACTACATTTATGATCTTGTTGTTAGATCTTTCCTTATAAGTAGTGACTAATTACCTGTGTATAGTTATTCTGACCCTTATTACCTTAGTTCACCCCATAAATCTGTGCAGCACAGTACCTTACCTCTGACTGGGGCTGGTGATGGAAAAAAAATCAGCAGTGTCAGCTTTCCCCAGACATCTACTTGTAGTATCCTGGAAATAGCTGGTCTGAAATAATCCTGAACTCATTGTTTAGAGCTTTTCTGCTGTGCCAGACCCGAAATCTGAGGATGGTAAGACCCAGAAAGTCACCAGATTTTTGTAATAGTTAGATATTGCAGACAGTGAAGTCTCAACTTCTGTGCCTCTAGGTTTTCAACTTCTAGGTTGCACATTTTCAAGAGTTTTCAAAGACCAGGAGTACAAAAACATCTTTCAAGAAAGTGAAAATATCAGATGAAAACACACAAACAAACAAACAAACGACAAAGCAACAAGTCACCCATATCTGTTGTCAGGCTTGGTAAACCACGAGATACAAGAAAAGCTGTGTGATTTTCTAGGGCAGACAGTTATTCATGGTACTTTGATGCTTACCACAGGTTGTGCTTTTTCCAAGTGCATCACCCTACAGACAAACTGGGAAGATCCACAGTTCTTGTTAGGCCTCAAGACTTCTTGAACTGCATGAAGTTACAGCACTGTTAGAAAGGAAAAGAGAAGTTTCTTGGTACAATGTGTTTTGCTAAGTGCCATGACAGGTTGTAACGATGAGGAAAAGCTAGACAGCAAAACATTTCTAATGGCCTGATAAAGAACCAGCATATGTGTAAATTCATCATTCTTATCAATAGATCACTCCCTACAGACTCTTCTGGTATGCTTACCAAAGATAAGGCATACAGCTACCTCATGGGCTTAGTGTGAGATGAACCAGCACTCCCACCGTTAGGTCAGAACAGGAGCTGAGTATCAGCCACTTATCTGCCTTGAGGTCCCACTGGGGTCCTGATCCCTACACTTCTTCCTTCCAGAAATAAATGAATGGCAATATTGGCCAATAGATTTCTTAAAAAAATAAAATTAAATAATAATTGGAATAAAATATTAAAGGTAATTAAACCTAACAATTAGTGCCTCTGAATACTTCATATCTTCTGCTAAAACAAAATATTTCAAACCTTGTTCTTACCTGAAGAGTTAAAATAATTAATCAAGAGGGTCTCTGGACCACTAGAGTTAATTTTCTTCACCAAGTCTTGGGAAAGAAAGGATATTTCAAGAAATTGCTGACTTGCCAAAGCAATCATAGCATTTAAAGAGAATGGCCCAGGAAATGATAGATCAGTTATTCTGATACTAATCTTAGGAAAAAAAATTAGAAAGCTTGGCAAAGTCAGCACTCTATCAACAGGGAATTACGTGCTAAAAATAAAGCTAAATCGTTCAACGTAGTTTCAGAGAAAGTAGTTCTTGTCAAATTATCTTCTTTAGGTTTGTCTTTTATAAGATTATAGGTCTGGTTGACAAAGGTAGCTGTGTTGTTACAGTGTAATTAAATTTCACAGAGGCATTTGACATACTTCACATGACGTGTTTTAAAATCTTGCATTATATGTAAGTAATAGAGCACAGACTACATGATTTAAAAGCCACTTGACTGATAGCACTCGAAATGTATGCATTAGTGGAAAAGCATTAATTATCTGGGCCATTGATAACAAGACACTGCAAGACTCTTGGTCCTAAGCCATTTTAACCCTTATTTGAAAATAATCTGAAGGCTGGGCGCAGTTTGAATGGGACACAAAGTTGATGCTATGAAAAGCAATCAGGAGTCGGCTGTTAGAGTACGCTGAATCTCCTGGATAGGTGGCCTGAATTCAGCAGAAGTTTGAATACACCGTGAAATGCCGTGAACAGGGAGCAAAAGTGTGTTGCAGAGTGGAGCTGTCAGCACATGTACCCAGGGAAAAGCACCTGTGCATCTTTGGAAGCATGAAAAACTCATCCAAAATGGATGAAGAGAAGAAACCTAATCTTTGACGTTAAGCAAAGTTTGTATGAGCGTCAAGGTGGTCCCAGATCAAGCTCTGAGAAGTGAGTGAAGAGGAATTGAGCTGAGGGGATTATTTGTATCTTATAGGGAGATTTGAGGGGCTAAAACAGCTGTGAAGAGAGGAAGTTAGAGAAGGGGCAGTGGGGAAGTGGGCACTCCTGAAATGTGGCTCCTGGTGTTGGCCCACCCCTTTTCATAACCCTCATAGCCCATTTCCCATCCTGCTGGTGTCTGACCATGGCTACTCACATCCAGCACCCTTCCCACATTCCAGCTCCTCACCCTGCAGCAGCTGGAACAGACTAGAGGGCTGGCAGCCATCAGCTTTCCCCTCTCTAAGGACCTCCTAGGGGAAACAAATAATAGAGGTCCTTTGGCTAGAAATTAAATGGTATTAATGGTCCTTTCTGGCTTCAGAATCCATGAGTCGCCCCTTACTGCCTGGGTGGGCTTTCCTCCTTGGTTAAAAGTGTACCAGGAAAAAAAATAGAACTCATTTCTAATCTCTTAGCAAAACTCAAATGGCCTTGTATGTCTGATCATCTCAGTCTGATTAACTTTGTGTTTCTTTACCTGTTCAAGTGGCATTTGGTGTTTCCCAGGGAAAAAGGACTGGAATCAGTAAAAGCACATAGGAACATGCTGCAAATGTGCATGTAGCAATCCTATTTTATAGTTATTTGCAATGGCCAGTATCTCCATGCTTAAGCTCTCTACAACACTGAAAGTGATGATAGTATCGCATATTTCACTTTGGCAGTATATACACTGAAATTGGAACAATATAGAGAAGAACATGGCTCCTGGACAAGGATGACATGCAGATTCATGAAGAGTTACAAAATTCTTTTAAGCCAACAATATGCCCAGCAGGACTAAGAAAGTGATTGTCCCTCTTTACTGGGCAGTGGTGAGGCCACACCTTGAGTCCTGTGTCCAATTTTGGGCCCCTCACTACAAGAAGAACATTGAGGTTATAGAATGGGTCTAGAGAAGGGCAATGGAGCTGGTGAAGGGACTGGAGCACAAGTCTGATGAGGAGCAGCTGAGGGAGCTGGGGGTGTTTAGCCTGGAGAAAAGGAGGCTCCGAGGAGACCTTATCACTCTCTCCAACTGCCTGAAAGGAGGCTGTAGCCAGGTGGGGGTTGGTCTCTTCTCCCAGACAACCACTGACAGGACAAGAGGACATGGACTTAAGCTGCACCAGGGAAGGTTCAGGTTGGACATCAGGAAGAATGTCTCCACGGAAAGGGCTGCCCAGGGAGGTGGTGGAGTCAACATCCCAGGAAGTGTTCAAGAAAAGACTGGACGTGGCACTTAGTGCTGTGGTGTAATTGACAAGCTAGCGATTGGTCAAAGGTGGGACTTGATGATCTTGGAGGTCTTTTCCAACCTTAATGATTCTATGATTTTGTGATCTACTTAGTTTATGACTCCATATATCAGGAAGAATTTCAGGTTAGTATATTCTTTTTAAACTTTAAAGTATTTCTCCAACAGCTAATATTGAAAAAATCCACCCCAAAAGCCTTTACTGGAGTTTCATTTAGGGCATAGACCAATTAGTTAATTGTTCCATGCTAAAGCAAATCCTCGGCCCTTTAGTTTTCAAAATCTGATCTTCTACCTAATTTTATTAATAACCAGTACCTTTATAATGGGCCAAATTAAACCAAAATCCTTCATGCAAGGGGGCATAGTGTTTGGATTCAAAAAATCCATGTGAGACTTGAATTTGTTGGTTAAAACCCAATACTAATTAAAATTAGACAAAATTCAACAGACCTTTGATAATTACATCAAAAGTTCACATTCATTTGATGTGGATTGTCTATATTGCATTGTTACTCTCTTAAAATATTATTTATGTACAAAGAATTAGAAAAGAGTGTTAATATTTAAAAAGTGAAACTATGAGGGCAAACACTGATTCAGCATATGATTTAATTTATTAAATGTTTGCTTTTTTCTTCTCAAAACCATGACTTGTGACATTATTTTTTGCATAAGGAGTGATCTACAAAGATTCTTAGTAAAATATGTTTCTAGTGGAACAAGAAGTTTAGCTTCTTTCCTGGCAACTGGATTCAACAGCATTTGCTTAACAAGCTGGGCATTAAGGAACCACATCAGTCATATTTTCATTCCAAATTTGCCACTGGTTTACTGAGCAAAGTTCCTCAGAGGAAAAAATCTGATTTCATGAAAGATCACACACACCAGCCCTAACAATCTGAGGTGCTGTACTGAAAGTTGTCTGGAAATTCGGCATATTTTATGCAACTAAGTGTAAAGTACTTTTCTCACAGCTGAGTACATGGAAGGCACAGCAGTATTATAAAAGGGAGAGATTACAAAAGATGTCTAGACATGGAGAAAGTATGACCTCAGTTAGAACACTCTGGTATTTACTTTTTCTTTCTAGAGAGAGATATACAATACCTCATGACTTCAGTATGCAAGGCAGCAAGGTTTCTGAGCAGTTCAGCAAAAATCCTCAGTTGACTGCAGGCTGGGAAGAACAAAAAAGAAAGGATCTGAATGAAAATCATCTCTGAGAGAAAAATAGGAAGCAGAGTGCAGCTACTTTTTATTCCATCATGCAGATGGTGTTTATTGAATTTTAAAGGTATCCATATTAAAAAACCCAACTCAACAAAACCAACCCCCAAACCACACCAACAGTATAAATTTCCAATTATTTAGGAAGCAATTGAAATGGCAGTTGGCTGTGTAGCCTCACTGCAGACTCAGTGTACACAGCAGAGAAACTTTGTCTCAAACATTCTTATTTCTCTACTCTGCTCTCATGACACCCCACCTGGAGCACATCCAGATCTGGGGCCCCCACAAAGGAAGGACATGGACCTGTTGGGGCAAGCCCAGAGCAGGCCACAACAGCAATCACAGGGTTGGAGCATGTCCTATGACAATGGGTTGGGAGATTTGGCGTTGTTCGGCCTGGAGAAGAGAGGGTTCCAGGGAGACCTTGCAGCAGATTTCCAGTATCTAAAGGGGTTACAGGAGATCTGGAGAGGGACTTTTGACAGGGACATGTACTGGCAAGGGGGAATAAATGGCTTTAAACTTAAAGAGAGTAGGTTTAGGTTGGACATAAGGAAGAAATCTCCACCAGGGTGGTGAGACACTGGAACAGGTTGCCCAGAGGAGTTGTGGATGACCCATCCCTGGAAGAGTTCAAGCCCCAGGATGGGCTCTGAGCAACCTGGCCTAGTGGAATGTGTCCCTGCCTGGGGCAGGAGGGTTAGAACTAAATGATCCCTAAAGTCCCTTCCAACACAAACCATTCCATGGTTCTATTATATATAGGTAACAATGGATTTTTTACCTAGTCTTGGGTTCAGGGTCCCAGTTTTCCTTTCTTACATATTTGAATCTCTTACTATATTCAATTATTTTATTTATTTTTAATGGTACTCCTTAAATATCATTGCACAGATGTGAAGTAGTGTATAATTTTTGCTCTTCTTTGAAGTCTAATGATGGCACTGAGAGATGTCTATTGAAAGACACATCAACACCTTGTTTTTTGCATAAGAAATGATCAGTAAAGATTTTTAGTTTAATTAAGTAATACATTTAGCTTACTGGCTGATGATTTAACATTTGTAACAGCTCAGTTCAATGTATGGCTCCCATCAGTTCTGCTTGTGGCTATGGGTGTTGAGCCCACACACAAAAGTAGTATCCCAGACTGTGAGCTAGGCAGTAAGAAATACAAAATTGCTGACTGACCATCCTTGCAAAATATGATGTATGCAGCCAAGCAATACAGAAAAGCTCTGTGTATTTTCTACATTGCAAACTCTTGTCCACCCAAGCTAACCCAGCTGCATGAACCAGTCTGGCTGTAGAAGCTGCAGGTAGCTCTGTGCTTAACTTAGAAGAATGAATTCCCTTGTGCTGCTGCACCTTGTTCCTGGTGCCTGAACTACTCAGTTATCTCTACAGTATACATTTACCCACAGTAAACATACCCAGAGTGTCAAAGACTGCAGTAGAACCTGTCTTGGTTTTACTTGGGCAACCATTGTTTTGTTTTTAATCCCACAGTGTGTTTGTTTTGATCATACACCTTGAACTTCTGCAACGAATAGGGGAAGAGGTCTATAAAACGTTGTTTACAATACAGCTCCATTCAATATACCATCCTGACTGAGTCCCAAGCTCAGACCTTGTTATGAGTGAGGTGAGGGCACTGGTGGGGGAAAAATTATTGAATGTATACAGGTAATTAGAGCATGCATCATTGCTTACACAAAGGGCTGGTGGAGGCAAGAATGCAGGCTAATGTTCTTTTAATGTGTTATCTTCAAATGTAGTGCCTTGGAGGGTTATGTGTGTCTAGATAAATAAAGCAAAAGCCAGAAATGCTAAAGTATGAATGGACAATACTGTACTCCTTAAGGTGGCAAAAGGCAGGCAGTATAGTTTGTTTTCATGATGTGTGATTCCCAGGAGCCATAGCAGATTTCAGCAGGGGAAACCTACTGAGACGTCCTCTTGGCTGCAGATTACAAGATCTCTGAGCAGCTCTCTAGGAGTAGAGAAGGGTTATTAAAAAGAGGTTACTTCCAGGCTGTGACAAACTTCTTGGCACAAGCTAAAGGTGACTTTTCAGAGGTTTACAACTAGTTTGATAAGATTTTCAGAAGGATATCATTAAGCACCTCTTCAGCACTGAGGCTAAGCTTTTCTCAATCTGCACGTTCTTGAGACAGACTTTGAATGTGCTGAAACTTAACAAAGTAGCTGGTAGTTTACACTTTTATAATCAGCATAACAATATAACCTGTTAATCATAGTCCCAAAGATGGCTGGAGTTTTCCAGGAAAAAAATTTCATGTGCATACCAGACATCTGAAATGACTAACTCTGCCATAAAAGCTACAAAGCTAGATGAAAGCAAGTAGCTCATAATTAGAATGGTTTTGGTTTTGTTTTTAAATAATCATATTGGAAAGTCAGTTCAGTGAAACTGTATTTTTCTTTAGTATAAATCAACAATTATGATGACAATCTAGTCAGGAAAATGTCTCATCTCAGGATAGTAACTGATCAGTATATATCTGTGAAAGAAAGAAAAAAATTAAATTCCTCTTCTTCGAGTGAGCCATAGATATACAAGTCTGACATCTTCTTTGGGTAAGGTTTGTGTAGAGTGGTTTGCAATTATGTTTTTAAATCTAAATTTCACTTCAATGTGTAAAGGAGAATTTAAAGGGCAATTTTAAATAATCAGTAAGATCAGTGCCTAGCCTCCTGAACTGGAAAGTATTTAAAAACTAATTACTGACAGTTCTGCTCATGCAAGTTCATGTAATTCACTTGTTTATCGCTACAAAAGAGAATTGATGGGAACAACATAAGTGGAAAATACAGCTCTCAATAAAATGGAAATGGGGAAATGTATTAAGGTCTCCCTCAAATATGAATATTTATCTTTGATATTAGTGTAATTTCCATTTGTGCATGATAAAGGGAACAGTTTTGCAGAGTATGTTATTTGATAACAAACAGACATTTACCTATCAGATTAACAGGTACATTAATATATGTAGATGTTGACATATCCCCATTTGCACCCATAATTACTTGCAGATGTGGACTATGGGCCCAAAAACGGCCATATTTTAGATACTACTCTTCAAGTCTACAGCATATTTTTATTCTCTAGTGATTTTGGCATGCCATTTTTTAAAATACTCAGATTCCAGTTAGGTTTTTGCCCCTAATTCAGGCAGGTGTTTTTTGAAATTTCACCTTGAAAGCATACTTGGAGTTGTCACTTTTTGAATGTACACAGGAATTCCATCTGCCTTTTCAAATTAACAAGTCTCAGCCTTTGACTTTTTTTATCTACAGGAAGGTTATTATGAGATGTTTCTTCCTGCACTTAGAGGTTTTTCTCTATTACTTTGCCTCCCTTGGAGCTCTTCAACTCCTCTGTCTAATCACCAAGGGTTCTTCATGGTGCTCTGCTGACATGCAAAGCAAGAACAAGCAAACAAAAGCTGTTTGGGTACATCCTCATATTTCTTATAAATTGGTGAGAAAAAATAGAAAAGTAGCTCGCTTATTTCACTACATTAAGAAACCCAGAATTAAGGAGAGAAACAGGAAGGTAAAAATCCTCCAAGTTCTGTCCTGTAAATTTGGATCAAAGAGAAGGTCCATGGCAGAGAAGACAACAGAGTAATAATGGTGACAGTGCTTACAGCTGCTGCAATGCTTCCACAATGGTACTGAACTGCATTAAACACCAAGACAATGGTGATTTTATGGCCTCATGGAATGGCAAGGAGACATTTTGCAGTTATAAATAAATCTGCTTATTCATACAACGGTAGTCTATTGTATTTCTAACAGATCTCTCACTCTTAGAGAGTCAGTATAATAATCTCTGTTTAAGATCCGAGGTGCCTAAAAGCCTTCATCTTGCCTCTGAAAACAGGCCAGCTTCCACTCTGGTGCTCCCTTTACCAGAAACAGCATCAGAAATCTCAGGAGTCTCTTGGCAAAGCTGACAGTGGCTGCCTGTGGCCTTTGGGTAAGGTGAATTCTGTGTAGTGCTGTAAAGCCTCAGATGCCAGATGAAAGAAACAAATATTGAATGATAACTCCTAAATGTCTCAGACTATCTACTGTAATTTCTGTCCTGCATCCTCTCATCCCTTCTGCCTACCTTATGACAACAAACCCAAGTGGATTTGATCTGCACCTAATCAGCCACCAAAAGAACGTGACAGAGCCAACTGGGCCACAGGTTAACTCAGAAAGTTGTTTTCCTAAAGGTGCCACAGGAATTCGATGTAAAGGACACTGATGTCATTACTGATATCCTTCCTTCCTGTCATCACTGCATTGAGATGGCTGAGAGCCTGATCTCTTTTTGTAGTATGGTGTAAAGTTAGGGGCAATTTTCACAAAAAATTAGTATAGAATCATGGTATGAGGAACTTTGGGATAATGCCAATGCTTATTGGGAAAAACACAGCTTCAGATCATAAGACTTTCTTTTACTGTGCAGGCTGACAGGGTCCTAGGAGTGCTGCTGAAGAGACACATGAAGGAATTAATCTCTGGGGTTTTTTATATGCCAGTCCAAGTTAGGATAACATCCTCAACAGCAGATGAGTTTCCATGCTGCAATACTTTTATTAGGGTCAGAATTTAAGTAGGAAACCTTTTTTGAAGGACAGTTGTCTAAGACAGTGGTCTAAAGCCAAATGGACCCTGGAACTGGCCTCACACAGTTACTGAAACCTTTTCTCCTTTGCACAGGTGGCAGATGACATTCTTTATGCCCCATTCAGTACAACAAATAGAAAGAAGAGAGGCATGAAAAAGCTAAAAATTAAAACGAAAATGCTTTAGCACTGAGAGGAAAGGTAACAGCAAGAGAAAACAAAGTGCAAATGTTAGATGTTAGTCATATTGCTTACCACACCATTGAAGATGTCAAGATATTGTGGTGATAAGTGTAGTAAAAGAATCCATCTAGAACAAGGGTGGACTTGTCCATGGAATTTTGGTGTTTCTACATTCAACCTTCTCAATGTGCAATGCACTTGCACCTTCCACCATTGCAATTAGTTGTTTCATTGGTATGTTATGAAACTAACAAATGCTTATACATTATTTTATGTTCCTCAGAGAGGGAGGATTTTGAGCTACACCCATTAGAGATGAAACCAAGTGTTATAGAGATAAAAATACCAAAGAACAGCAATTCTAAATGGAACATAGATATTCAAGGAGACTCAGTCTTTAAGACAAGAATAAAGAAAAAAGAAAGTTGGAGCTCTAAACGCCGTGTGGAAGCTAAAGAAATAAAAGAATGTAGTGACGTAATAACCTGTTCAGGTCAGGACCATTTTGTGGAAGGATAGCCAAATAAATCTTCTAAAATCAGAAAATAATGTAGAACCAGAACCTAGATTAAATACTTTTTGTTAGACTCATTATGTGTGTTATGGTTTTGAAAACAGAAAAGGAACCTAAATCAAGCAAATAGAAACTGATTCCATTTAAGATAAAGTGATAAAAAGATAAGATATTCAACTAAATGTTTACAATTCAAAAGGACAAGGTCTTATGAACTAATGGAAATGTTTAATAAAGCCCATTAAAACTAGAATCCCAAGGGATCTGACCATGGAAGAAACCTGGAATTTCAAAGTCAAAAGTATTGAATCTTACAGAACACTTTACTTTAAACTAGAGAAAATTTGAAAGAACTCTCCAGTAATCTACAAATGAAGGATGAAACTTTAGACTGTCAAAATAGATTATGTGTTTGGCCTGGAAGATGATATTGAACTATATGGGATTTCCTTTTTGAGCCATATAAATTGAAACTAAAATGCACAAGGAAAGAAGTTGGGCGACTTTGCAGTCAAGGTAAAACAGAGATTAAAGATAATCTAGGTGTGGCCAAAAATGAAACAAATTTTGCCTCAGGTTTCAAAAAGGATAATTATGTTGATTTGGGAGGAAAAACAGGACATTTAATGGCAGCTTTCATTTACACACCCTTGTTATCTCAACTGTGGTGGAAACAGAAGTCAGGTGGAAACAGAAGTCAGGAGTCTTAATGCACTAAAGTCGGGGGGATTAGGTGGTCTCCTTTGCAGGATTTATGAGAACACACCTTTCAAATCAAACACCAAATACTGTGCCTACGGTTAAAAGAGAAGAAAGTAATCAGGTATCTGTAAGCCTGTAGCTCTGCAGACTGCTTTAGGACTTATTTTGAAGGAAAAGATATTTAAAGAAAATTTAATAGGATGTAAAACAACAACGATTTAATCAAACGTAGATCATCCTAGACAGAGTTTCTAGACAAAGGAAATGGACTGGATTTCATATATCAAGACTTCAGGAAATGGTGCCAACTATGAAGCTTGTCATTTAAAATCAAAGAAAGGAATGAAGAATCTGTGATGTCAAGTATGAAGCTGTCAGGTAGAGGAACTGGAGATGAACTACTGGTAGAGTTCTTCAAGACTCAGTATTGAAACAGATGGTGATTAATAGTCTAATGTCTGCTTTTCACTCAGGAAGCAAGAGAGCAAAATCCCAATCTACTCATACCTCTCAACTTGGTACTTTTATCAGTAGAGGATGACCAGGATATCATATAAAAGAGCTGTATATTCTTGAGGAGTGACAGGATAGCAGCTCATAACAGAAAGTTCTGCTCCAGGGTGAGAGCTCATCAGCTGAAAAAGATGTGAAAGGACCTGAGTGGACTAGCTAATTGCAGAATTATATGATTGCCAGTACAATGAAAATTGCCACAGTGTATGGTTGTATTAGATTTATTTCTAGAAGAGCCTGGGTGCTGTATGAGGTCTTGCAATACTTTCAGTCTTCTAATTATACACGTTCAAGAATTATGAATTAAAACTTAACTGCAGAGAAAAGATACTAAAAGATCATGCTGGGAGGACATGCTGACTGAAAGAACATGGCCAAGTTAAGAGAAATAAGATTGAAAGGTGATATGCTTTACATCTGTGAATACAGGTAGTACTTACATCAGTAAGAACTAGATTCTTAAGGATACTGGTTTTGATGAAAGTTGACACTATGGGAATAAACTGACTAAGAATAAATTTTACCTGGAACTTACTAGAATGTTTCTAGTGACAGAGAAAACAAAACTACTTTGTGTTTCAAGCTAGAACTTTGCCATTCTAAGGCATTAAATTCTTTAAGCAACAATTTTAATAACTGGACTCCATAATTCTTGCTACTTCTGTATTCCTAAATAAGAATAAATATTTTAAGGATTATAATTTACAGGACTGAAACCCTAGTATCACCTAGTCCAAACTCAAGAATAACACATTTCTTGTTTACACACCTACCAATCTGGAGGCTTTTACAGCAAAAATCCTTATCATGAGAACTATGGGTAGTGCAGTGAAAACATTGTGACTTTATTTCATTTTTCTTCTTCCTGGCTGAGCATCACATAGAGGAACTTCCTATATGGCTTTTATTAATGCATGTATTCTGAATCCTCAAACTTAAAGTTCACATAATTGTCTAAGGTTTACTGGATTTGTGTGGAAATTTCAAAGGTTGAAACCCTATAAACTTTTAGGAGGAAGGATGTGGAATTTGCCCAGAATTTCCAGAAAACTAAGCAAAGTAATTATTTATTATGAAAATAGGACGGAAGGAAGGAAGGAAGGAAGGAAGGAAGGAAGGAAGGAAGGAAGGAAGGAAAAGAAAGAAAAAGAAAGACCTATATCAACTCACTTCAGTAAGCTCACTCACATGTCAGTCTTCTTTTTCCTGCCAGCTTCTTAGTCCAGCCTGCCTCTTCCCCAAACCATCTGACACTTTCCCTCATCTTACACCACATATCTCTCTAGTTTTATTTTTCTCAGAGCCAATTAATAACACCTTCTTGTCACTGTCCTGCAGTGTCCATGCACCCCCTCTGCACCCTTGAATTTTGTAGGTGCGTCAAGTAGTTTCGAGATTTATTTAGTCTGTCAGAAAGCACGATTATGACTGACATTTGGGTCAAATCTTATATCGCCTTAGTATAACTTGCTGACATAATGCTGTGTTACAGTCAGGCTTCTGCATATGACTTTTTGTCAGAGTTGTAACCTGCAATTTTAAAAGGAAATAGCCTGAAAACTATTACAAAATGGAAAAAACCCATTATCTTCCTTGAAATTCATGTCCAATACACTTTGCCATGTCTAGAATTGTATGTCTCGTATGTCATGGCTTAAATGGAACATTCCAAAATTTCAGTATTTCTGTTCTTACTCACCTGTTCAGCCTCATTTCTACACTGCACCTGAAATTTTACTTCTGTCATTTTCTACAGTATTATAAATACAAACAAATTGTAGAAGTTAGCAAATGTAATTATAATTTTTAAAAAACCCTGTATTATTTCCTTAAAAAATACTCTTAATAGTGAAAACTTTGTATATAAACCAAGCCCCCTACCCCAAGCCAAAACTAAAACTAAAAAAAAAAAACCCAAAGCAACAAAAAAGAGGAGACAGTTTTCACAAATTAAAAATGTTTACTCTTAATTTACTCTGTGTCGAATAATTCTAATTTCTTTATTTTCTCTGTTATGATACTTAAAAGAACTTGGAAGTTCCGATATTCTAACTAGAAATTAAAATTAAATCAATGATATTACTTATGCATGACCAATTGTCATCTGTTTTGGAGGTGCAACTTCTTTTTTTAGATGATTTTGGTCATTATTTTCCAATTTCTATCTGGAGAAGGCTGATTGGGAAAAATCACACTGGCCATTGAGAAAGAGAAAATTCCGGTCACAAAATTAAACTGACTGGAGAAGTAAAAACGGAGGAGGAGTGTGGCAGTGAGGTCCCTCAGTGGCAGAAATTGCAGGACATAGGCATGAGCAGATGACCTGGCCACCTCGCTTGGCAGTCTGAGGAACTTGTTATGTTCTGGCCAAAGAGAGAGAACTGTGAGGAGGTGAAGAAATCCCAGTCTGAGAAATGAAGTAGAGAAAGTCAGCAAAGTTGAGGGTAAAAAACTCACAGGGTCTGTAATGTCACCTGTCCATTAACAACTGAAGTGCTCACCGAGTGCAGTGGCAGAGATAACTGGCTGGCCCTTCAGAAGTACAGGCTGCCTTCCTCAGAAGTAGGAAGGAACTGAGAAAGAATTGTTTTCCTTCTTATCACCAATGTTATCCGTTTCCTTTTTGCTCTATGGGCTTTAAATTTTTCCGGTTCCATTTCTCTTCCTTCTAAGTTACCCCTCTTCTAACTACAAGGACAAGTGAAAAAGAATCACTGAAACAAGGAGACTGAGCAAATGGAATGATTTCATAGTCTTTAAATTATTAACGTTCTTTCTGATACAGCTGGAAATGCAGCTATAAAATCTGGTGTTGTCAGATGTGATTTTTTGACTTTGAAAAAAATTGCTTACAGTTGCCCTCAAATTTTTGAGCTTAGCAAAACTAACTTCAGTCACTGAGGAAAAATAATGATTTATCCATGACCTAACCAGCAATATTCACCCACTTTTGCAAAGCAATCTGGGCTGCACAAAAGCTGTATGGATGTGGAAATGAAAACACCAGTGTCCGGATGTCTATTCGTGGTCTAAATTCAGATGCACTCTTAGGAATTCTGTAGGGTCACAACTGGTGAGCATGCATCTTTCATCAGCTGCAGAATGGGGATGGAGCATTTAAATGATTACTACTTTTATGTACTATTTTGAAAGAACAATTATTGTACATGTGAATCAGTAATCCAGTGGTGTTTTATAGGCAATCAGTTTTGTGATATTTATTCATTTCCTACATCCCCTGTCTAAGCAGCTTAGGGAATTTCAGGGGGGGAAAATGAGAAAACTATGAAAAATGCATATTTAAACATTCAGTCACGAAACTCTGAAGTAAAGGTTTAAACAACCTAAATAAAACTAATATGTATTCTTGGCATATGAATCAAGTCTAAACCTGAAACAACATTTTTCATTTCACCATACAACAGTACAAATCTAATTTCAAAGAGCAATATCTGTAAGAAATGGCTGCTGTTATAATTTCTCAGAGTTATCCTTTCTTTAAAAAAAATTTCTAATATATAAATAGAATGGAGAATGTTGGTTATATGAAATCTCTCTCAAAAGAAAGCATTTAAAACAAAATACCTTGCTAGGAAAAATTGGCATGTATTAAGAAGCTTGCTACGTAGTGATGAAATGCTCATTTCCACTCCATTTCCAAGAAGAGGGAGTCTGGTTTACCAAACTATCTAAGTCTACATCCTTGCCACCAGAAATATTATAGGAAGCCAAAGATGGGTGGCACTTTTCTGTCCAGACCTGGGTATGATGATCATAGAAGATTTTCAAGAAAGTATTTGCTAATCTGTTGTTGCCCTCACATCAGCCTTCATAGGCAGCCCATACATCAGAGGAAAGGCAGAGGAAATGGTTTCTCTGCCTAGCGTGGGTTGCTGCTAAATAGCTCAGTGAGGTGTCCAAACCAGACCAGTGAACTGAGATGGCCTAATGTGCCCCAAGAGGCCATGGATCATTTCTGCTGCATAAAGGCCTCCACTGCTACACCTCTTTCAGGTTTGCAATCTGAGTCTAGGAGTAAACTAAATCACCTGAAAATAATTCAGGCATTGATGTATGCAGCTTGCTCATGGGCTGAGAAGCAACAAGGACACCACCCTGTTCTCTTTAAATTTCTTTTAAATCACCTCAATTCTTAAAAAAAAAGAACAACAATCAGCTAATATAATTTAAATGGTTTGGATTTTCTGTTGAATAGAATGACTGTGCACACAGAGACACGTACAAATATGTCTATTCAAATTCAGAGAAAAGCTGACACATCCTTTTACCTTTTGTGAGAAATCATTATGTTTTATGTGCAGACACCTCTGTTTTAAATCATGAAGCTAGCAGCAGAACTACTTGGCTTTTCCAAAATCTTGCCTCAGCCCTCAGCCTCCAAATACTAACTGCTGATGCTTTTAGTACAGAATCACTTCATTAATCCCAGATACTACCCCCATATACGAATACATTATAACTCAGTTCTGGGATTCATTAATTGACCTAGTTAATTTGATCCCTAAAAGCCTGTAATTAGAAATGTGTAAAATAAGTTGAAAAAACTTGTTGCAAGCAGACCTTACCTGAATGGTGGGTGTATAAACCTTCAATAAGCCTTGTTCCTGAGATTTTTCCTTTTATCTTTAAAAGGCTTTAGAAAGTTTGTACTAAAAAGGAGGCCAGGAAAGTAAAATGTGTGAAAACCAAGGAGAGCAGATAACCTTTTATAGCAAGTTATTTTCGTTTTAGCATGTGACCCAATCTAATTCAAAACCTATACTGATATCTGTCAGAAAAGCATGTCTAGCAAAACAGGCTGCAGTCAGGGAAAGGAAAAAA
>VZTE01004640.1:351908-473643 GCA_013397775.1 Eulacestoma nigropectus | reverse complement strand
TGAAAAAAAGACGTTGAGTGCGGAAAAAAAAAAAAAAAAAAAAAAAAAAAAAGGAAGTTCCTGGAAATGAACAAAAAAAGGCCTGAATTCAGCTCTTTTTGAATCCCAAATTGCACTTTAAAGTGTCATGTATGCCAGGTGGTACCTCTTAAGAGAGAAACATCTTCCACCTTGGAGGAGAGCAAGCATCCTTAGTGTATGCAGCACCCAGAGGAAAAAGATGTTTGAGAAGGTGAACTGCTGAATATGTATGTGTTTCAATAAAGCATTTCATTTGGAAGGTTTTTGCAGCATTTACATAGATTGAGTTTTAGGGAGGAAGTGACTCTGCCTGGCCTGCTCTACTGTCAGAGGAAATAAGTGAAACTAAAATGAAGTGATAATATACTGTAGGAAATTTAAGAGAAAGAAAGAGGAAAAATGGCAGTCTGGGACCATATAGCTGATCCCCAAAATAGACACAATGACCAGTGCCAAACTAACTGCCAAAAACAGTAGATTGTAAAATTACCTAATACCTATGTCATGTTTACTTTATATTTACATTGGGGAATGGGCTCCCCAACAGACACAATACTCGACAGTATTTTTGTTCACTGTCACTATCATTATCCACCATCTGCTCTGCCAAATTTCCTTTCTGGTTTTTTTTTGTGCATTCATCAGCACAGTAGTAAGTAACTACCTTAATGACTGCAGCATATTGCTTCTGGATTAGCAGCAGATATTGTACTACTCCTGACTTATGGACAGAGCTGTAAGTAAGAGACCTGGCAGGGAGCTCCATTTAAAATCCTTTTCCCTTTGCAAAAAGAATCAGAGTACCTAGGAAATTTTTGTCCCAACTCACTAGCAGGGATGTGATCTATGGTTTGGCTTTAAAAAAAAATGTACCTCCTTCTGTGAAATTCAGTGAAGTACCCGCCAGCTCGACAGAGATTGCTGAATTCTGACAAGATGTCTTAGTGTGATGGGTAGCCTGAAATACTGGCAGAGAGCTCTGCTTACTTTGCTCAAAACCACAGATAGAAAAAAACCACAGCTTCGAGAAAAGGGCAGCTTTTGAAAAGGACACGTGTTTGCTGACTGAACCTTGTGGGTTAATATGGTGACCCACAAGCACAAGAAGGCCTTTTTGTCTGTGTAGTCTGTGGGGAGATGTAGCAGCGGGTAATCCAATCCTGGCACATCTTTACTTACTCTTTGCTTGGAGGCTGTCTAAAGTGAGTTCTCCAAAACTTATCTCAGTGCTCTTTTTATGTATGCTGAGCAGACTTTTTGTTGTGGAGCTTAGTCAAATACTGAAAAAGTAGGCAGGATTGGTTTATTTCCTTCTGAAAAACTAAAGAAAACTAAACACTTTTTTCAGACATCTTGCACCAAGATAGGTGCACCAGGCAGGGGATGGGAAGGGAAAAAGCTAAATAAATGTGAAAAAAGAAAAAAAATTACAAAGAATAGCCACAGGAAATTTGGACTGGAAAGATTCCTCACAAGTATCATGGTATAAGGAAATAAAGCAGAAAAACATATAGATGCATATAAATTCAAAATATATTATGGAAAGTTTCCTACTAAAAACACATTCAAAAATAATTACTTCTGATTCACAAAGAGAGGAAAAATGAAGTGATCTTAAGCTTCAGGGATCCTAGGATGGAGCACTGCCAGGCTGCTTGAATGCAGGCAGCTTCAATGCAGCCCAGACAGGCGATGGGCTAAAAGGCTTAGGAGCCTCATTCTGTTCCCATTAAATTCAATGGTAAATTTGGACTTTGAAACAGGCATGGAGTGAGCAATTGTATGTAACAGTCAGGGACAGCAGAAGTTAGCAGTAGTGTGAGAGCTTCGTTAATATACTGGTATCTGGATCTGTCAGTGAGATCTGCAGTCCTCTTGTCTAACTGTCCCTGAGGCTGGTTCCACCAACCTGTGGAAATGAATCTAAAGTAAAAGGAAGACCAGAACCCAAAGCTTGGAACGATCAGTATGCAAGTAAACTGGTGCCATAGTGACACTTTCTTAGGGCTTTCACAGCCCAGAGCTGTGACCTGACTACATCAGCACTAGTATGGAAAGAGAAACCAGAAGGGACTTAACTCTTCTGCAGTTGTGCTAATATATACTGATGTGGAAAGTACTGCATATTTCTTGATTTTAGCTGCAGAATAATTCCAAAATCATGCCAATCTACTCAGCAAGTCTATGGCTTGGCTGCAACTGTTTCTCAAGTTTTAAAATGTGCAGTTGCTGCAAACATGTGAGAAGCTCACTGGTACCGCCTCTAAGGGCTTCAGAGTTTTCCGGACAGTCTCCTTCAGGTATGCCTCTTCTGATTAAATCACACATTATAAAGTGTAAAAGCAAATATTGATAGAAGATTATTATCCCAATATTACTCTTCTCTGTAGAGTAGCTTTTGAGAAGCATTCAGGGTTGGGTGTTTTCTCTAATTACCAGTGATAGGAAGTTGGGCACTACTATTTTTTCTCCCTTGAAAGATGCTTTTTGGTGTTTTTGGTGCATATGCTTACCATTTTATTGTCATACAGTATGAAAGGAACTGTGCTGCTACAAACTATAAAATATGGTCATTGGCTAAACTTCCAAAGTTAAGTACCATTTTAATGCGTCTCGGGGTTCAAGATACCCAGCCTTGAGATTTCTTCTAGGGGATCTAATTTCATACTGAGGTGCATTATTAACTGGACAACTGCAAATGGAGAAAACTATTGATCACATGGGATAAGACAGAGAGTCTAGAGAAGTGAAATGCATACTCTGAGCTATCGCAGTAGGAGGTAAAGCTCATACTGATGTTGCAAGTGGGTCTAAGTGGCACAGCTCATACGTATGTGGTGTCAGCTCATGGAAATGCACTGGGAGGAGGCTCAAGGAGGAAGTCTTGCAAAAACCAGGTCCCTTGGCATTAAGATCTTTGAGAACCAGAAGGGACTGCTTAAAATAAATCCTCTAGTTTATAGACAGCCAACATGAAGGGCTCAGGCAAGTGTAATATGAGCATGGCTGCTCAATCCTGTGAGTGAACATGATGCTGCATTCAGGACTAGATGTAGTTTTGATGTTTTTCTCAGAGCTAATAATGGAAGCAGCAATTCACTTTCTCCAGAGAGAGGAGCGGAAGGCATTTTAGCAGCCTGAATATATTTGTGCACAGGGCCAACAAAGACGGCAGGATAGATTTAGAAACTCCTCATGGAGTTGTTTGTATGCACACAGAGCAGCAGCATTTAGATCCACACTGCAAAGAAAAAAACAAATGCTTTTTTCGAGGAGCTGACTGCGGAAAAGAGAGATGGTAGTACTCTTGTGGGTCCTATATCCTTGTAGATGTACAATGTCAGCTTCAACTATCTTAAACCAAACCCCCAAACCCAAAGACAGTCCTTCTTTTTAATGACTTTCTGAACTTCAGCAAGGTCATATGCTTTTTTGACAGCAGGAAATTGTTACCCAGGTATATTTCTGAATTTTCTTAGTATCACCACTTCTGTGCATAGTTGAGGAAGAGATTCCTTTCATACCTCTTGAAAAAGGAGAACATAACATTATCAACACCTTTTTTTTTTTAGTACAACTGCACAGGGACAGCTTTGCAAGATATTTAGAAATTTAGATCTTGTAACAGGGTCTGCAGAAACACTCCAGTTAGACAGGCCCTTGTCCCTCATTAATAACTCATCCTTCAAGTGGTTGCAAATGTTACTCTACATCATGAGAATTGGGACTTCTGAGAGAGTACAATTGTTGCCATATAGTCCCTTTGTCTCAGGTCCAATCCTCTTCTTAAAATTAGAGCGTGCCTAGGTTTAAGTTAAAATTTAAGAAAAGTGGATGCTGTAGGATAATATCCAAATTCTCACTTAACAGATGAACCTACTGTAGCTCAAGATGCTCTGTCAGTTCCCTCAGCTGGCCAAGGGAGAGAAAATATAACAAAAATCTTGAGGGTCAAGATACAGGCAGAAAGAGATCATTCAGCAGTTACCATTATGAGCAAAACAGGCTCAACTCAGGGAAATTCGTTTCATTTACTTTGAATCAAATCAGGGTTAATCAGGATAATGGGAAATGATCTCCAAACTTAAAATACCTTCTCTCCCACTGCAGCTGTGTCCTCCTCAGTGGGAGGACTCCCCACACTCCTCCCCTGCCCCAGTGGGGATCCCTCCCATGAGAGACAGTCCTCCATGAACTCCAATGTGAGCCCTTTCCACGGAATGCAGTTCTTCATGAACTGCTCCAACATGGTCCCTTCCACAGGGGGCACTCTTTCAGGAACAGACTGTGCCAGCATGGATTCCACAGCCCCTTCAAGCACGTCTGTATACTCCTGCTTCAGGGCCCTCCGTGGGCTGCAAGTGGATCTCTGCTCCGTTGTGCACTGCCAAGGGCTGCAGGGCACAGCTGCCTCACCATGGGCTGCACCATGGGCTGCAGGGGAATCTCTGCCTCCGCATTTAGAACACCTCCTGCCCTTCCTTCCTCACTGACCTTGGTGTCTGCAGGGTGGCTGCTCTCACATATTCTCACTCCTGTCTCTTTAGCTTTCAATGCCGTGGTTTTTTTCCCTTCTTAGATATGTTATCCCAGGGATGATACCACGGTCACCAATGTGCTTGGCCTTGGACAGCAGTAGGTCCATCTTGGAACTAGCTGGCATTGGTTCTGTTGGACATGGGGGAAGCCTCTAGTAACTTCTTATAGAAGCCACGACTGTGGTGCCCCCACTACCAAAACCTTGTCAAACACCTTGTTTTGGGTTGGAAGCTTATAGGATTGGTGTAGTTACTCTAAGACTGGGATATACTGGGATATGCAACCAGGACAGTGAATAGATAGTACAGCACTCTTGAGTATGCTTAAGGTAACTGTCTAGTTGACTATTCAACTCATAGTACAGACTACTATTTCCCTTCCTACTCAGGCTATCACAGCACATTGCAGGTGGCTGCTTCTTTGGTAGCTCAAACAAAGAGGCTGTGTGATATTCAATACACAGCTTTGCAAAGAGAAACTCTTTTTTATTTTGTCTTTTCTTTTTGTGACACTAGGATTTTGCCAGAATCTCTTCCTTTCTCTCCTTCCCATCCCCTTAAGGTACAACTACCTCAGAGATGCATTTTTCCATGAGTTCTTAAACGAGAAACAAGAAAAGTGATCTGGAAAGGTTTCACTAAGCATAGTGAGTTTTTAAATTTCTGTTTATTCTGTGTGTGAGCACAGTAGGATGAAATGCTCTTTAGACCTTTAAGTGTACTTCAATTGTACTCAACCAATTGCCATTCCTTGTTTGCAGAGGCTATTGAAGTATAAACTGCTCCCATATCCGCTAGGTTGAAAGAAATCATTCAAACTTAGAATTACTCTAATTGAATTGTATGTACATGAGAAATTGTTTTCCTGTCATAAGATTACCATAAAATAAACAGCAGAATCTGCATGAAGTACACATCTGACTCATGGCTATCCATTCAGAGGGCATGCTCTCTGCACTTAGTTCCTCTCTTTTCTCCGCCATGTGCTTCCACACATGAAGAGAACATAAAGAGAGAAAGCATATCCTAATAATATATTATCTGCCCAGAAGGAATATATGCAAAGTATAGGATGAAAAACCTTTGACATACTCTATAAACAATATATCCACATATGTCCCAGCAACAGAGAAACATTAGGAGAATCAGCAAACAGACATCATAATAAAAAAAATAATAATAATAGTAATAAAATGTCAAGTATTTTAATATTAATATCCATCTATCTACAAGTTGCATTTATCATGACTTTAGAGGTCATCAGGAGAGGATGGGGTTGGAATTTATTTGATGAAAAAGAGAGGCATATGTTTAATCTAAATACAAAGTCTAAATTTAAAAAGTCTTATTGACTCCAGTCAGCAGAGAAAAGTAGGAGTTCTAGGCACAGTTGTTCTGCCCATTTTGAATACTATTTTCCTGGTGAGTTAACTGCTGAACTCCCATGCCCAGTTCTTGCCACTGAATATAAGGGGAATCTAGAAAGCCAGCTCAAAAACAGCCTCTAGACTCCAGGCATTAAAGACCAGTATGATGAATCCTATCATGGAGGTCTATGAGGTCTCCCAAGGACACAGGATTTATACTTGTTCTCAGCAATTGTTCTCTTTGTAGAAGGCTTGAGGAACACTCAGACACATTTGCAACTTCTTTTGCCTGTAAAATGTAGAGGACTGTATAGATAATTACTATTATGAAGATAATATGGACAATTACTATTATGATTTTGGGGAAGCTATGCTTGATCATTTACAGAATACAAAAATAGAAAAGTAGAAAAATGTAGACATTTCAACAAATCATGTGGCCACATATTCTTAAGAAAAACTGAATCACCTTACTATATAAGTAACTCTCTGGTTTCATTCAAGAGAGGCAAGATGTAATTTATATTACAGAGCCATTGCCGTAAAAGTATGTAATTCAGACTATATCCTGCTCCATTTTTCACTAAGACAAAAATGAACAAAAAGTCAGTGTTTCCTACATTATGCTTAGCAGCTCTCAACAGCACATAGGAAAGAGTTTGGAGAAAATTCTCTGCATCAAGGAGTAAAAGAGTGGGGCTGACCAACACCCACAACCATGGAAATGGTGTTAATTCAAAAGAATCTTACCAATTTTATCAATACTTTTAGTCATTATAGGAAAACATCAATGTAGTGGTTCGATAACATCTAAGTCACTCTGTGAGATAAGGACCAGAAGAAATGCAAAGCAGGCCTAAAACTTTAAAGAATATAAAGTTTATTACTAACAGAGTTAAAAGTAACAAAAAATAATAAGAAGTTAAAGCAAAACCCCTTTCACCCCCAGCACTCCCCAAGCAAAAATCCCTTTTACCACCTCACACAAAGGGTAACAATTTTGGTCAGTGTTGCAGTCCTCAAAAGTCTCTTTCTTATGCTTAGGGAAAAAGGTTCCCTTCTGCTATGCCGTGGAAATCCTTCACAACTCAGTAGTCTGCCTGGAAACCATCTACTGAAGTGAAATCTCTCCCATGACAATTCCACAGTATATTCATACTGCGATCATGGGCCATCACATGGGGTTACAAGTCCTTTTAAAGATTAATTCTTCCAGCCCAAACACAAAGGCTCTCTGCTTCCAGTGTCTTTTTAAGCATGAATTATTCCAGCTTAAACACAAAGGCTCTCTGCTTCTTCACAAACCTCTAAAAGCTGCTTCACAACTGCATGGCCTGGCATAGGCATTTTCTTACATCTTCACAGGCTGTAACATAAATTCTCACAGGCATGGATTTTCATCCCCCCATAAGTTAAAATGATTTAAAGAATTCAGTCCTCCGCAGCTGCTAGAATGGTTTTTAAGATTGGCGCTGGAACGCACACACCCTTTTCTCCCGCCGCCATCTCAGCGTCGTCCCACGTGACTGACTTTCTCTTTCTCCCTGACCGTGCAGCCTCCATGTTCTTCTCCCTCACGTCTTTCCCCACGGGCTGCGCTGATGTTCAGTTCGGTGCGAGCTGTGCAGGCTGGAAAAGGAGGCTCCGCTGGTCCCGCTGGGTCTGCACGGGCGGCATGAGGGGAAGAGGAGGCTCCCCCCAGGCTGCATGAAGGGGGAGGGGAGGCCCCTCCTGATTTCTCCAGAAGCCGAGCCGGATGGATTCGGCTGTCGAGCAGTCCATAGTTAGTTTAGCTGCTCGTGGCTCTGAGGGAAGGGAGAGGGGTGAGAGGGGGCAGGCAGGAGCCCAGGCCGGGCCTGGGCCGGGCCCGGAGGTCGCCTGTGGCTCGGAGGCCTCCCCCTTTCTCCATCAGGAGACCGGGAACAAGAGGAGCTTCCCGCCCTTGCACGGGGTTTAAATATGCAAAATTCACAAAAGCGCATTGGCTTAAAAGCTTGTCAATCAACTCAGTTTCAACCCATTACAATCAAGATGGTAGGAAACACATCCAAGCAAACAGAATTATCCTTAATTTTTTCTAATTTCTTCAT
This sequence comes from Eulacestoma nigropectus, assembly GCA_013397775.1. NCBI lineage: Eukaryota > Metazoa > Chordata > Aves > Passeriformes > Eulacestoma > Eulacestoma nigropectus. The sequence goes on along the minus strand of VZTE01004640.1, from coordinate 465,627 downwards.
CAGAAAATCTCACAGCTCAGCTCTGCCAAGAACCTAAAAAAACCCTAATCAGTATTTTCACAAAAATTTCAGATACCAGCATAAACTTTTTGTAGATTTTCTGCAAAATGTGCAGCATTTTAGCATGCAATCAGTGCAAAGAAAGATTCATGAGTCAGATCTCTGCATTATTTCCTAGCGACTAATCAAAACAGAAACAAGGAAAAAGGCAGTAGGATGCATGTAGAATATGGAGTTACTGGTTCTTTCTCATCTGTAATATTTTGCAATGATGTATTAATTCTTGAGGATTTATTAATCATTAACACTGCTAGAAATTAATCATCAACTACTTTGTTCATTACATGAGTTATCAAATATATGTAGGTTATTCTCCCAACAGAAGAATTCAGCAATGCCTTGAATGAATCCTCTACATTCTTGGACTTTATTCAATGATGCTCAAAACAATTTTGGTCAGATGCTTAAGCATTATTTTATCACATTTGTATATATTTGAAAATCATGGTTCCTAGATTAAGATTAGCATTAAATGCCATTAAGATTGTGTGTGTTCCTATTCAGAATTCAGCATTGCTTTGCAAAAAGTTTCTTTTCTTAAGAACTTGTTGCAGTGTGGCAGCACCATATGGTGCTGGCCAGTGAAAACCAAGACTGCTGACCCAAACAAATTCGTTGGTGGGACCTTGCAAGAGGCCAAGACTCTTAAGCTGATTGTCGCCCTGAGAATTGCAGTCTTTTGATGTTTTCATTTCTGTGATGGAGTTCTCACGCACTTTCTGTAAACACAGTTATGTTTGGCTAACTGTTCCTTTTTGTTTTCATTCTTTATCCTGAGGCGGAGAAGTTTGATGGTCTTTTCGTTTGACCAGTGTGGTTGGAGAGGTGCTAACCTCATCCTCCAAACCACGGTCATTCCTAGAAACATATATATATGAAGTAAAATAAACAGCTGGGGCTTTTTCCTGGTTTCTTTTCTGTCCTGAAAGAAGCGGAGTCTGCGTGGTTCTTTCGTGTCCAAGTACGACAGCTGCAGTACGACAAACCATAAGCCCCTGCAACTGTATGTTAATTTCCCTTTCCTAGCTGGCCCACCGCCTCTCCTCCCTTCTCCCCCCATATATAGTCGTTCTCCCAAATGTTCTATGCTTCTCGATACCCCGTTGGTTCCCAGTTTTATCTCCATGCCTCCTATGCTCCCTATTGCTTCTGTGTATGTTTCCCCACCTTTGTACCTCCCATTTGCCTGTCTGTGATTTGTCCCCTGGCTATTCTCCACCCCTATCAGCCGAAGTATAAAATCTTCTGTCACCTCTGTTTGGGGCTCTTTGTGCCCCTCTTCCCTTGTTCCAATAAACCTGCTCCTGTGACCACGTGGAGAGTCCATCCCTTCCTCTTCACCCTCTCCTGAGCCTTTGACAACAGTGGGTTTGTGAGCCCTTCGGGTGATCTCACATACCCTCTCGCTGCGAGCAGCACCCACCACATCCAGAGAGTGCGGTCAGAAGAACGCGGTCAAGCACACTCTGACCTAGCCGCAGTCCGCCGCATTAAGAGCTGAGTAAATTTATTTTTGAATCAGAAACTCATGCATATGTAGTTTAGGATCTCATTCCCTTTTTGCAGATTAATGCTTTTCCTTTACTTGTTATACATACCATGAATATTTCTAGAAAACGAAATTACATTTTGAATTGCCTTTTGCTTTTCTTATTGCTGCTTTTCACACAACACTTTTGTTCTCAGTTCATGCTGTCATGGGTGGAATACACTCTGCATGAGAAAAATATTCTTGCTTAAGTGTAGCAACTCTTGGTCTGTGCTTTACAGTTTGGCGCTCTTTTTCTTCAGCACAGGAGAAGATAGCCAAACTATTTTATCACTGCCTTTGTTAACAAGTTGTGGTATTGTGAAGTTTTTTCTGCTTGTTTTACCCAAGCCATCAAGTTATATTTGTTATTAATCCTGTTATAACTTCAAGCACTGCATTTTTCTCAAGTCCTGTAGAAAGCTATAAAGCATATAGTTTTAGCTATATCTTTAGATATGGCTGTATTTCTTTAGCTTTCTTACAAATCATCTATAATGTATATATTTCTTAACTAAGTCCATTAATTTTATGTCAGTATGTTTCATAGGGATGGAAAAAAAAAGATGTTCAAATATTGAAGGTCGGAATGACATTTCAGTCACCAGGTTTCGTGTTCCATCCCTAAATTGTACCTGTATCAACAGCTTTGTGAGACAAGATTTATAGACACCAAAAATACATTTTTCAACAAGCCATCAGTTTGATTGTGGAGCAGGAACATGCCAAGCTGAAAAGTCTATAAAAAGTAGTGCTGAGTCTCTGTTTTGTCCTTGTTGACAACAAAGATACCTTGCGTGATAATAGCTTTCAGTATTAAAAAAGAACTCGAGGGCCAGTTTTTGTCAGGTGGCCTGGAAGCCTGGTGGGGCAACATTTCCCAAAAAAACTCTATAACTAAGGTTCCACTTAATTTCACTTCAGACTAAACTTAGACTCAGCTACTTGCTACTAATTTTTCACTTCACCAAACATGAATTTTGCAATGGCTTCAACTTATAAATGGGGATGTATTAAAAGCCCAAATGTGTCAATGAGGACACAACTAAAAAGTATGGTGATGTAACAGTTCTTCAAGGCCTTTTCACAGCTCCAGCCTCACATACCCAGACACTCAGACGACTTCTTGAGCAGTGAACAGGGGTGGTTTATTCTTGTCTTAATGCATCAGAAAAAGGACTATGTGACCTGGTCACATCAAACACAGCAACATATTGATGAATGCCACACTTGGACTGACACAACAGCACAGGTACAGCTTTGCAGTCCAGTCATATGTATGCCAAGACCTGAAAACTCATCACCTTAGTTGATACAGTGACAAAAATCTGGCCCCAAGCTCTTCAGTAGCCAGCAGTTTGTGCAGACCACACAGTAGCCTAATTTTTCAGGCGTACCCAGACTTGCATGCCTCAAAAGCATGACACAGAAGGCTTTTTCATTAGAAATAAGATATCTGTAGCTGCCTGTCAGCTGCATATAATTTCTGAGTGTTTTGAAGTATGACAGCATTCAGGTGACCACAGGGAAAGCCTTCCCAATAAAATATATTACTATGCATAGATAGTCTGGCAGCAGAGTAGAAGAAATAGAACAGCAGTACTGCAGAGTCACTTTACGTGGTCTCATATATTGTGCATCTGGTATATAGGGTGTAATATTACTTTAGAAATATACCGGAACCACCACAAGTAATATGTGCATTTTCCTATTTATCTCTAAAGTGCTTCTTGGTGTCTGGGTCCAATGATCTTTCTGAGGTTTCATGACTACGATCATTAAAGGAATGTGTCTTTTCAGCAACTTAGTTATGGCAGATAACAGTATCTGGTAAATTGTACAGTTTTATAGACATTTATAGAACTGTACAACTTCAATTCATAATGACCCTGGGAGGTAATGTAGAGGAGATGAAGTAGAAAGTGTAAGTGAATTGGTGTCGCCTTTTTAAATAATTGTAAAACACATTATAATAAAGAATATAGTAATGATAATCTGCCAGTGCTCACCAGTCCACCTTCAAGCCCTTTTTCAAATGAGGTAACAGTATGACCATAAGAAAAAAGCCACCCAACAGCACAGCTGCAAGCTGCAAATCTCAGGCTGCAAATCTCACCCTAAGTGCTTAAAGCACAGGAGACAATGAGGAACTCATTTATTAAATCTCTGTCCTAGGAAACCCACACAGAAAAAAATCTAAATCTCATAAAGAAATATTCTTTTGCTAGGAAGACATATCTGAGACCTGGTGTGCACCTGTGTAGTGGAGATGAACTAGGAGATAGAAAATTTTCACTATGTGGTATAAAGAGACATCAAAACAAAGCCTGTTGGTCTCATTCTGAATCTTTCAGTCCTTATTGGTTACAAGATCAGCCAGGGGAACTGCTATTCCACAGTGAAAATGGTCATATATGTTGTTTGGAAGTGCCTGTGAATAAAGAGACTTTCCAGGATACTTGTGATGAAGTAAATAAATTTCATTCAATAAGAAAATTGTACTTGCAGTTTCTGAGTCAGTCTTGTGATCTAAAATATATACAAGGTTGATAGTACTCAACAGCCTTATGCAGTCTGATCTTTTTCAGTTGTTTAAACTCATATCATCTCTCCATAGCAGCTATAATCTCCATTAAGTTCCTGTTACTGACAGAAGAAACAGGCCACAATCCAGCAAAGCACTTAAACACAGCTTAGCTTTAAATATGTGAAGTTGTATTCAAACCAATGAGAATACTCTCATGCTAAAAGTAAGCACATGCTTAAGTTGTCCTTTGGATCAAGGCCATAAAATAATGCAGTTTTGCCAATAAATAACTTGTCCATCAGGATGATTTCCATTGAGATTTCCATGGAATTTTTTTTTTAAAGCTACTTACAGTCAAAAGACAGGGAATTTCTGATTTCTTGTTCTTGTTTCTGATCTCAGTTGGGTTGGTGTAACTGTGGTATGAGATCAGAATCGGGAGTGAGGCTTCTAACAGGACTATGTTTGGTGTACAGGACTAATTTTATGAACCAAGAGGCATTTACTTGTATGTGCATTCACACAAGCAGAACTTGGAACATTTTCTTAGCTGACATAAGAAAGTTTCCAGAAAACAGACATACAAATTAAAGCTCCTGAAAGGATAGACCTAATTTGCCTCACACTAGTCTGGGATTTTAACTAGATTTTTTTCCATGTATATATTGTAAACCTTATGTTTCTATATGAGGAAGAAAGAATAGCTTAAGCATGCTTGTCATCTGGATATATCTCTTTTGTCAAGAGTCAGATGAAAGGGCTAAAATCGATAGGTTTCTTCTAGCTGTGTTAATTGGTTGCCAAATAAACTTACTCTTCTTTACTGCTTTACGGGAAAAAAAAAAGAGTTTGGTAAAACTTATGTAACGTACTTTTACTTCTTACAAGAACTGAAAAAAGGGAGATTTTTTTTTTTCCAATGGCACGAAAAGCCAATTAGGACTGCCAGGAAAGTGTGTAGGGAAAGAAAGAGTATGCCATTTGGCAGAGTGGTACAGAAATTGGTACCTCACCACCTAGAGCAAAATCTGGTGTGTGATGGAACTGATCTCTCTGCTAATATATTACATTTTTGAGTGATGCCTGGAAAATTGTAGCATGAGCTGTAAACTGCCAGAAAGTGACACTGGAATTATAAACCCTTTAAAGAAGCATTTAGACAAAATAAACAGAGACCAGACCATAAGAGCGATAATGTGCTGTTCTCCCTTTAGTCAATGCAGTAGGATGTTGGAGAGAGTTAACACTGAAGGGGAAACTTCAGGTGAGTCATATTCTGAGTGACAAACATAGACTGGTGAAAAGGGAGCTGTTTGGGAAACAGGTCTGTTCCAAGAGAACTCCGTGTTTAAAACATGCCATGGGAAAATATTTCAAAGGAGTAAACTTTTCGTAAAATAAACCTTTAAATCTTTTGCTTTCTGCTTTGCAATTACTTTATTACTAAATGTGTTTTGTACTTAAAAAGTCAAGAATGTTTCTAATGATACTAAAGAACCAAATAGTTGATTATTACTGCAGCTACCATCCAAGTGACTGAGGATACTATGAGATGTTATAGCAGCTGATGGGCAGTGCTCTCACATGAAGAGACATTTTTTCATGAATATGTATTGGAAAGGGGATGGAAGAGAGTTTGATTAAAATGAAGAGTGTATTGGGTTTGTGTGGCAAGGCTGTGGTAAGGGAGGCACTACAGGGTTGGCTTCTCTGAGAAGCTGCTGGAAGCTTCCTCCATGTCTGACAGAGCCGATGCCAGCTGGCTCCAGGATGGAACCCATTGCTGGCCAAGGCTGAGCCCATGAGCGACAGTGGTAGTGCCTCTGGGATAATGTGTTTAAGAAGGGGGGAAAAAGCAGGGCAACTGCACCTGAAGAGACAGGAGTGAAAACACGACAGGAGCGGCTCTGCAGAGGTCAGTGAGAAAGGAGAGGCAGGAGGTGCTGCAGGTGCTGTAGCAGAGTTCCCCCTGCAGCCTGTGGTGCAGCCCGTGTTCAGGCAGCTGTGGCCTTGCTGCCCATGGAGGTCCATTGTGGAGCAGAGATCCACCTGCAGCCTCTGGAGGATTCCGTCCCAGAGAATGAGAGAATGACTTGGTGGGCAACTGGTGTCCAGCCAGGGTCAACCAGCCACAAAGAGAAATACTGTTTGGAGTTACTGAGGCCAAGTGAAGTGATGGGCATAGACTCATCTCTGAAGAAGGAGTCAGGCTCTATTTCCTTTCACAATCTAAGATTTCATTAGAAAACCTTAAAGTACTGTATTGTCTCTGCTATTTGACATCTAGATGGCAAGTGATCATAATATTCTCAGGAAATATTCATCAACTTCCCTTTAACTAAGTAGATACTGAAATTTTTCAAGTCCGGCAGTGTCAGCAAAGCAGATGCTCACATGACATCGGTGAGCAGAAAATGGATTGTGGTGTGACCATTAGAGAATGACTTCTGTACATGATAAGAATGGGACTTCAGAGACAGCATGTCGAAGTGTGTGCATGTTGAAGGTGAGTTTTGCCCATTAGGGGCATTTGCAATTATAGTCACAGAATAGCAAATTTGAAGTTTAGCTACCTGCAGAGGTAAAATAATCAGACAGCTAATTTGCAGCAGTTTCCAAAAGGTTAATTAAGCTTCTCTATTACACTGTGAATACATAATCAACATCTGAGAGACAGGATCTTGCTGGTCTTACAGGTGCCATGCCCTTTGCATTAATCAATTAGGCCACAATGAAAGGCTTACAGCAAGAGCTCAGCATAGGCTGGTACAGAGATGGTTCCAGTACTAGAGAGGTAACATCTCCTGCTAAGTTTTTTCACAGGGCCAACATCAGAGTTTAGTTTGAGTACAGCTGCTGGGAAAAACAACTAGAGCAGTCCAGTTAGCAAGTGAGAGCATTCTCTTCAGGGCTGATGAACTTTTAAATGCTTTTGCTTCATATAACATGTGAAATGGACAAACACCTATGTAAAAAAAGACTGGCAGCAAAGCCACTCACCTGACATGTGTAAAAATGCTGTGAATGGCTTTTGTTCATGCATTTTATTCATGCAGTGACTTCAGCACAGAAAATACTTTAATTTGCATCTTCTAGGCCTTGCCAGTGTCCTGACTAATACTGAGTGAATTTCTTTTCATTTTGAACAGAAATCTCTGAAGACATTCTTTTTCCTGCTGTTCTTGATAAAATGTATGTATTTCTAATGAAGAAGTCTCTTTTTCAAGCATGAAAAGTTTTCAGAAATTTCCTTGAAAAAGTCCCTATAATTGCCTCTTCCTGAGGGGTACCCCACATCTGTATAGAGAAGTTTACAAGACGCCTGCCAAGGACAGGACTGCAGTCTGCATGCCTTTGTCATGAAAATCTTGAAGAATATTTTACAGGAACTGTGTGTTATACTGCACACAGGTAGATATATCATTAGAGTAATAAGAGTTCTCAGTGGAACTTGTGCAAATTTGGTATTTTCTGCAAATTCATTCCCTCACAGCCGACTGGACGCTGTCATGGATTCTGCTAAAAGTGTGCAGGATGGACCAGAATCCAGTTTCTCTTTCTATTATCAGTTTTGCAAAGCTATAATAAAAGACAAAGAGTAAAAACTAGTTGGACAAAAAAAAAATTATCATTCAATACCAATAGATTTTTAAATGAGAAATGCCATTTTGAGAAAGTTCATTTTTAGAATAAAACTACAGTTTCAAAAGCTTATATAAAACCCAACACTGTTGACCCACTCCTATAGAATAGTCAGACTTCACTAGAAAGAGCCTCTTGCAGCGAGGTGGTAAGAAAGAAAGGGGGCTTTCCTTAAAAGTCTAGAAAATTTTATAGCCAATATAGGATGTATTATACATGCTTTGACCAAGTCTGGGATTTGCTGAATCTCAGGAACACTCCTAAATGTGGGCAGTGTGTCCCAATTATCCCTCTTTTCAAGAAACTGGCTTCTTTTGCTGCCACACCAGGCAGGAGCTGTTTATCTTGGGATTCATGTAGCCTTTTATAACCTATTTCTCCTCAGGATTATTAGTCCTCCCTTATGAACAACTTCTGTGCATACTGTGTACCTTTACCTCTACCATCAGGACAGGAAGAAGTCTGCCCTGATCTTGCCCTTAAATTGTTGAAAGATCAATTAAACCAAAATATGTATATAAAAAAAATATAGACACATTCTTTAATTTAAGCTGAAAAGTTTTCAGAAGCAAAAGAATATTAAGTATGGTTAATTCCTTCTTTTCCTTCTCAGCCCCAACTTTGTAGCTGCTCCACACATTGAGTTCCTATTGTGAACCCTGATTGTAAAAAATTGGACGGAAGATGGGGAAAAGCTATGTGGAAGAAGTGAGGAGGATTGTAATTGTGAATATAACAAGAACACTTTTTTCAAGTACATCATCAAAATTTAACAAATCAGCAGAGGTATTTTCAAAGTTCAGAACCTGTCACTTTTCAAAAGACGGATCAGGTTTTTTTACCTTCCTTAACCCCTGAATCATTTCCAGGAGCATAGCCATTCCAAACAAAAATGTTTCTTCCCTTCCCAAAACATATTTTCCGGTCAAGCTACATGTTTCCAAAAGGAAGGTGAGAGAAGTGCATTAAACTTTTTGAACGAGGAAGGTGGTTCTCATGGTTCGTGAGTCTGCACTCCACTGCCAGGGACTGCCTGGTGAGCACGCCCTGTTTGTCCTGCCCAGAAGAACTGGACTCTCACTTGTGTTGTGAACAGCTCCATTGTGTCTCAAGAACAGAGCTGTCTGTCTCAGAGTGCTCTTGCTGTACCGCAGCATCTAATTTGTGAAAGGATGGACAATGGAATTATGAAGTACCCATTTTATTTATTTTCAGGACCTTCTACACTCTGTATTTTTTTAATGACATTTATAAATTATTTTCCTTATAATTGCTAGTCTACATACACCAATGCTAGGCTTTAGAATTAACTGTTGATTCCTTCTTTCTCACATCATCGTCACTAATAAAAATGGAGTTTTCATTACTGCTAGCTTGAAAAACTGGAAGACCTATAGAAGGGATGTTGTACTAAAATATACTAATCTTAAAATAGCTGTATCTTGCTGTGAATACACTATTTTGTCTAAAAAATCCTATATTAAGTTCAAAATAACATTTTCCTGTCTGTGTATCTTATGAAACAACCTTTTTTTAATGAGGAAAACCTGCCTTAACAAATAACTTTAAAATTGTTTTTTCAAAAAAGTATAATGGCCTGTGTTTCTTGCTTCATTTGGGACAACACAGAAGCGCCTGTGTGATGTGGTACAAAGGCCATGCTGGTACATATTCAGGATGACCAGCATAACTTACTCACTTGCTTTGCCACCCAAAGAATACGGCCATCCCAAACTCATCTGGCTAACACGTTTTTGCCAAAGCAGTCACACATGCTTTCCTTGCCACACCCCATTCTTAATGAGAAAGGAATTTGGGAAGACAGTCTCTTGCTGATTCACATGCTTTGGATACAGGGCACTCTGTCAAATTACTTTGCTGGGACCCCTAGATTGTTTAAACACATCCTGGTTTATATTGCCATTCTGGAAACTCTCTGTGCTACACCTTCTGTAAAATGGCTCTAGAAATGTTGTGGTGAGTATATATGAACACATCTAGAGAGAGGCGCCTTGTAAACCCTTCCATCTTTACACACGTTCTTTAGAACTGATATTCAGGAAATGAAACAGTGACATTAATATCACCATTGTATAGAGGTATAGATTAACAGATAGTATAGCAGCAGCCTACATTTTGCTGTGGAAAGACAGTTGCAGATGCAAGATTGAATCAATGTCCATTGTAGGTTTGAAAAAGTAAGTTGTTGCATATAATTATCTAGCAACTTTGTGGGCAGGTAGATGTTTGAACGCAAAAAGAAAAACATTTCTCTAGCAAGCTGATTTGCAGGAGTTGAAGATGGATCTGGGCTTCTAAATCAAAGGAACAGTGGTAAAATGTAGGTTCAGTGGTCAGCACTGGTTAGTATCACAACATTCATCTGTGGCTCTGCTAACACACCTCAGCAAGTCCCAAAATTCCAGATTGGTATTTTCATCCAATAGCACTGTGCCTATTAGCATCTGTGATTTCCAATCTTTTTCTGAATTTCCACTTGCTTCAATGTGATAAAAGTATATAGGCAAATTTGATCAGACCATCAGAGATCGTTGCACACTATTTTTCAAGGCTATCAGATAACGAAGAAATATTTCACTTCTAATAAATATCTGTATACAAACAATTACTTTTTTACAGGAAAAAGAAAACATGAGAACAGTAATAAATGAGAGACATCCCAAATTTATATGAATGAGCAGCAGAAAATGTCATTGTCTTATTTTCCAAATTTTTAGCACAGTTTAATAGAGGATTTTTATTATAAAGTGTCACATTGATGGTTCCTGCCACTTCAGTGGCATACACTGACAGGGAGGGAACATATAGACAGATATTTTTGACTAGTTTTTCACTGTTGGATGTTACTATTTAGAAGGAGAGATGGTTTTATTTTGTCACTGTCTTTCTTCTTTTGTTTAGTGAGAAAGAAGAAAGAAAAGAACACATTGCTTCTATGACTCATTCTTCTCATAAAAATCTCTGACTTTGATACTTTAATAGTCATGCTCCCCAGCTTGTGGCATAGTGGGTAATGCATTTGTTATCCTGACATGGCACCTTCTGTGTGGGAAATTCAGTCCCTCAGCACAAGAGTAGTTGAATAGTTGGAAGCAGCAATTTGTAAGAAGCCAGGTCTAGTTCAGGTGGAAGTTCAAGGCAGGGATTGCACACTTTGGAAGCAAAAGGATAAATACAAAGTGCCTCCCATGCAATAACAAGTAAGTTAGTCTAATGACCAGACCAGACTAACAATCATGGTGAAACCTGAAAAATCTTGTTCCATCAGTGAAAGTTTTACCTTGGTGCTTGGTGTGCTCTGGAGATTCTGCTGTACCTCCTTATGTAGTTTTCAGTTTCTTTATTGAATTCTTTCTAAATTTAAAAGACTCTTAAAGTGCACAGGATACAACCCTTTAGATGTAACTAAAAGCTCACACCTGGCAGCAGCTGCAGCAAGGGTATGCTGTCCTAAACCATTTTTCAAGTGAACAATTTTTAACTCTATTTGTGGCAAGGACATGGATTCAGGAGGGGGAGGGCAGGCAGGACAGTGTCTCTGGACATGGAGTTTATGAAAATAGTGGTCCTTACAATGTTAATCAAATTCCACATAATTATTAAATGTACCTATTATTCATTTTACACCATCAAAACCGGTGATGCTCATCTAGTACCAACCTCACAAGTTCCTGCAGTCAGCAGGAGGACAGCAGAGCTGGGTTGAGTGGGAGTGGCTGACATTTTTTGCAGATACACATACAAACTCCCCCTTGCATACATGTCCATGCTCTCAATTTATTGAGAACTTTTTCCCATAGCCTAGGTTACCATCAGAAAGCAGTGATTTCTTGGGATTAAAAGCTAGTGAGACACTAGCTACACAAAATTTTCTGAAATCTGGTAGTGAGCAGGATCTTGCTATGGCCTGCTCCAGACTTTGGGCAACAAGTTTCTTGGCCTGGTCATCTGCTTATCTGCCTGCTTTCTTCCTTGAGTTATCCAATTTTTAATCCCCTTCAATTTTCCAAAGCAGTGTCTTTTTTACAGAAATTCCTCCATGTGGAGAGTGTCAATGTAATTTTGCATTTGTGCTGATATAGAAAGAAAGCGTATTTGGATGTTTGCATGAACAGAGACATTCGTTTTTCAGCTAACTTGAAAAAAAATTTAAAGTGTATTTAAAAAAAGGCCCCAAACAACAAAAACACCAAAAAACACAAACAAAATGAGAAGAACCACTTGTGGTAGAGAGTGTATGCGTGTAGCAGAAGGATGAAGCTAATGTAGCTTTTGGAAGTCACTAGAAGACACTTTGGCATAGGATCAATTTTCCACAATCTCAATAGGAAGCCATGACTATTTCTTCTTTGCCTTTCCCAACCTTTGTTTCTCCTACCAGGTAAATTATATGTCCCCTTCCAGATTTTGCCATGGCCTTTCATACTATCCCAAGTCCCTGTGGGCCTCAAGTATCTGTCTCATCCTCTGCTCTGCATCTTCTCTCTTCTATTCCTCTAACATGTCCCATACACTGGGGTTCAAAGGATTATCTTTAAGAAGCTGTCCTGTCCTGTGGCCCTCTTTTTTCTTTTTTTTTTAATTCCCTTTCTGGAGATGTATAGTTCCTATCTGTCACCTGGCGTGCTGTATTGACTCTTATCAACCACAAAAGACAGAATTCATGTTCAATTCTTAATTTTACCATTGCATGAATCAAGCATTTAGACTGAACTATTTCAGGAATTGCATGTTGATTTGTATCAAGCAAGGTGAAGTTCCCTGCTCTACCTCTCTGATGGGTATTGCTGCCTGTAGGGTCAGGCTGTTTAATTTGCTCATAAACCAACTCCTGAAACACCACTGTTTCTACCTTGGCCAATAATGGAAAACTAAAATCAGTGTCTAGCTGTGACCCCAGCTTTAGACTCGTGCAAATGATAGACATTATTGCTTTACTTTGCAAAGGCACTGAGGTTTGCCTTTTTTCAGAGGTGATAGGAATGTCTTCAGAAGATCTGCAAACAAATCGGTTGCTGTAATGCAGGTAAATATAGTGTGTTTAGGCTGAAGTCAGACCACAAGTAAGTCTTATTTCTATTTCATTGCATTTTTTCTAAATTATAGAAGAATGAGTTATGAGATGTGGCCATAACCTCAGAAAAATCTTTTACTGCAACTCTTACAGGGCAGTAGGAGACAGCTGATCAGAAATGCAGAAGTAAGTGATTCTGATTGCATAGGTGTAAAAACGAGGATGTAGTAAGACATAGTGGTACTTTCTCTCTCTGTGCTTCAGTACAAGCATCTAACTGAAATGATACTCAGCTGATGGAGAAATGAGTTGCTATAATAGTTAAACTTGCTATTAATGATGGATGATGGCCATATATGATTTCAGAGCCATCTGAAAAAACTCCATCAAAAAATGAGTCTGAACACGTTCTCATCTTCTCAAAGCTCCACCTTACACTTCTTGTTAGGTGAAACATAAAGCAAAACAGCTTCTTCAGATTAGTAAGCAGGGAAACAAGACTGCATCTATCTTAATTGTGCAATAGCTGCTCATCATTAGAGCTGAATAATGCTATGAAAATACAGCATCAATTGAAGGAACGTTGACTCATGGCTGTGAGGACACTTTGAACAGAGGGCTTCTTGAAACCCTGTAATTCTGCTCTGCTCAGTTTAGGCCCAGCCCTCCAGGGCAAGGAAGCATGATGTCATTGAATCCTTATGAGATAAACAATCAATATACAAGACCCAGTGAGTTAGAGGGGACAGAACAGCACAGTCATCTTCAAAACATTTGATAATAGGGCAAAAAAATGGTAGCTTCATCGTGATGACTCACTTAGCAATCAACCACAGCATAAACAGGAATCAGGAGAGAACTTTATAAACAAATGGAGACCTGTACAAGGTCTTTCTCAAAGCCTTGCCAGTAATTATTTTCTTGATATAATTTCCTCACCCAGATTCAGTTCTACAAAGTAAACTCAACAGAGAAGATTTTAAAGGTGGGAATATGAGCAGACATTTTATACTGCTGATCTCCCTGTGATTTCTTTGAAGATCCCAATCTAATTCTAGGCTGGATAAGCTGTAATTCGGCTCCGTATTACTTCACTTGATAGAATCTGGGTAGCAGACCCTAGTAATTCTCTTCACTGAGTGAAGTCCATGTAATGCATAATTCAAAAGGTTAGAATAGCCCTTGCAGAGGCTTTTAGACATAAACATTCATGGGTCCATAAAAATTACATGCAAGCCATCGAAGACTTCATTTTGCATCTGATAAATGAGTAAAACCAACCGATGGGAACAGTATCTAAGAAATCAACAGCCAAGGTAACTCCCCAAAGAGCCTCCATATGTTACAATAGCCCTTGACCCAAGTCTCAAATAAATGACACAAACACAGCTACCATAACTATGACTGAATTTGAACACGTATAGGAATACCACACGTTCGGCAGTCATCAAGTAAAACACTATAATAGGAAGATCATGCATCAACTTATGCATCAACTGCATGAGTTAATGACATGAATCTATCATTTTATTAATAAATCAAAGCTTCAATCAGCGTCTCCCACTATAAAACTCAAGAAGATCTCTACTTAGAAAAGAAGTTAATTTGCTTGGAAGTTAGTTTGCCGAAAGCATGTGTACTAGCCAATGGGCTGGAGCATGCTTTGATGTATTTTAGCTATCATTAGCCAGGTTTGCTATTAATTATATGTCGCTTTACTTTTCAACGCATAATTTCCTCATATTAAACATAAAAATATACTTTACATTGTGATTATACCAGAGACAGACTGCCTTACAGTAATTGTTCAGACCTGAAAGATGATAAAGGTATCTGAGCTGAGTTAGGAACTTAAGGTAATCAAAGCAGGCTACAATAAAGTCTTTATAAATATGAAAACCAAACATGTTTGGAAAAAAAAATAAAATTTGACATTATGTCTTCCACTTTCTATAGTTTGGGATACATTTATTTTGATGTGAACACAGCAAACCCAGAGATTTTAATAAGATTTGTTGGAGATTTTGGTGATATACCATTGGGTATACAGGCATGATTCAAAATTGCATTCTTTGAACTTGAAATCAACACAGAAATCATCCCCAGACGTGTAGACTGCTTCAACATCTACATGAATGCAAACAAATGCAAAGTTTCTGGTACTAGTTTTTTATTGATGTCATGGTTTATACAAAAGTAATCTATGAATAACCAAAGAAAGTGTAGAGATTTTCAATGTTTTCAGAGCCAAAGTTTAACCTGAACCACACTGTTTTAGGAGCGCATGGGCTGCACTGGTGGAAGAAGTGCAGATGATGTGGGAGTAGTGCGGTGGGGCACTGGTGTTGCCCATGCATTTTGCCAGGGATCAGCAGGAGGCCTGGCCATGTCCTACCACTCTTAGTGGACAGGGGAATGAAAACCTCACTACTCTTTTGATCTTAAGCCATCTTCTAATTTTCATTCTTAGTTTATTCATGGCTGGTTTATTCCCATTTGTTTTGTACTTGTTCCTTAGTCGAAACAGTCCTTTACTAGGTCTGCTCTTGTACTTTTGATTTATAGCTCTTTCTTCAATGTTTGCTTTACTAGGTAAACCAAAACAAAACCTTTTTAAGGTCATCATTGTAAGTAACAGGGAGGACAAGAGGACTGAAAACACTCCTCCTGCACCATGTTCAGTTTTGATTTATCTTTTCAATAGAGGGATATTCAAAACTGTGAAAGTATTTCAGAAGAGGTACTATCTGGACCTTTTAACATTACGATTGGATAATTTGTGTGAAAAGCAGCCTCTCATTAATGAAAGCCATTTCCAAAATATATATAAAGATTTAATCTATAAAACACATACCTAAAATACATTAAACCCTCCATCCTTTCACCTTTTAAAAAAAAAAAAAAAAGAGAAAAAAATCCATTATATTCATTCTCTTTTCTCTTGACAAGTTGTACATATTTTATTTTGACAAAAGTACTTTGGACTTCAGTGGGAATGTCATTTGGGCATGGCTTTTAATCCCTAAGTGAAAAACTGAAAACGCATGTGAGTTGATAAGATATACTGGATAATAAAGTTAACTAAGCAAGCAAACAACTATGCTCACTCATACAGTGTTAAACTAAGCATTAGAGCTTAGAAAAATGACTATTTCTACATTTCATTAGCTGTTCTATTAAGAACATGCTCATGTCTGTTAAACTTTTCTTTCTGTTTTATATAAAAATGTAATAAAAAAATCATACTCCTTCTGTTTAACAGGACAGTAGAAATTAAATCACTCCGTACTCTGTGTTCTGTGTGTGGAGCTTACTCGGAACTTTGGATGTTACCACGACATCTGATTATGAATGTCCAGTTGTCATCTGATGAAATCTCTAGACAAAACAGGATACACAGGCAGCCTCGATTGAGAAAATTTGGCAATATGTGATCACTAATAACCTTTCACTTATTCTCAGAGTGTAATGAGATAATTCTCCTTAAAAGACCTTTATTTCTGTCTGAGATCTGGTTTAAAACTCTGTTACATCTGTGTCCTATGATCTCCCATTCACTTTGAACTAGAGAATAACAACCAGCTGGGTAACACACTGGCTCCTACAAATCCTGCAGTGATGAGAGAATATATTGAACATATTCAAATTAATTGCTACTTAATTAAATAGATAGAAATACACATCATGGGAACAACTCATTGTGTTATCATGTAGTCAAATGTATTTGCTGTTTTGCACTTTGACATCAGCTAGAAAAGACTACAGAAGAGTGAACGGTCATTATGAGTCAGAAGGCAGGAAGAGACTGGAAAGAGTCTAGAAAATGTAAGAAGTGGAAGTTTTTACTCTTTCAGCTAAACCAAACTATTTATCAGCTACAAAGCTGCTTAATCTCTGCATAGGAGAGACGAGGGAAAAGCACACTGTAAGTCATGAGATCTATACAAGCATTACCACGCAATGTTGTGGCGGTGGAGTCCTGCTCCAAATCTTGTAGCTGGTGAGGGAGGAAGAACTTCTAAATGGGACATCCCTCTCCAGAACTCACACACACACACACACACACACACACACATGTAAGTACACTCATATGCATATATATTTGGGTGGGTTGAATTTTTTGCTTGTTTGTTTTGATGTAATTGGTGTTGGCTACTTCTGCTCCTCGCAGCTACCTTTGTATGCTGATTCCTGTCTCTCTGGTCGGTGTGCTCTGGCTCACACTCTATTAAGTGATGAACTGTAAGATATACTTTAATCCTCCTCTGGTCTTGAAATACAGTTGTTAATTTTATGGGTTTTTTCATTCCTGTATGCCTGAATTAATGGCAAAGCTCTGCTGCAGCCATTCACTTGGCGGTTTTGATGCCAAGGACTGATGTTGCAAGGACCCAAGTACAGAAAGACTTTTGAGTGTTACACTGTTGGAGTTAGGAGACCCAAACTAAGCATCCCTTGAATACTCCACCTGGAGGAGACCCTGGAGTGAACCGTCTGCTTCTCTGTAAAAGAGACATTCAGCTGCTCCAGAACAGACTAAGAATGAATCAGCACACATGGACCTTCTGGAAGCAAAATGGGAAGTGAACCAAGCTAAGACAGCATCCTGCACTAAAGCTGGCTATACAGTCTCACCTTTCATCTCATCAAGAGAAGGGAAGATGGCTAATTTCTTTAGATCAAAGGCTGTGTATTAGATCAAAGTAATTTTAGAGGTAAACGATGTATGGCACAGATAGTGAAGATGCTTATCATCATATGGCCTACTCTCAACATTACTTGGATTCCTTCCTTTCCTTGTTTTATGCGATAAAATATGTGATGATGGTCCCATTCTTTTTGCTTTGCTAGAAGGAAGTGCTATCTAACATAGCCTTAAGAATGATAATAGCACAAAAAGGAATAGGAGATCTTATCTAGTACTTTTCTCACTTTGACTTGTAACACTTACAAACAGTAAAAGAGCAATAAAAAGTGTCTGAGAAAGTGTTTATAACCAATTTAAATGTCTGTATTCTGTTTTGGGTGCAATGGTTTGGAACTTGTGGAATTAAACAATTCAGGACTTGTAGAATGTCTTGTTAATTAGCCAACATTAATATATTTCCTCTGATTTTACAGTGAAAAGGCACAGCTAAGTCAAAAAACCCCTAGAGGCAGAAAAACCTTCAGTGCTAACACTGCATATTTTCACTAAGATGCTATCTTAAAACTCTGAAAAATTAATCAAAAGGACAATAGTACCTTGGAGATAAAATACATTTTAGATCAATCAGTTTGAATTAAAATCACAAAGCAAGATATACTTATTCGTTCTTTAAGGAATTTCTACAAAATGAAATTTATGAATTATGAGTTTTGATTGCCACAGGGCAAGGGGGGAGTTGCCCTTTTGATTGCCCCCATGTGCGAAATGCCAATGCTTTCTGTGCTCAGGGCACACATCCAGTTCAGGACCTGAGTAACCTTAATGGTCTATAGGAACATGCAGTTTGTAAGATACATTCTAAATGTGGCAAATTTACTGTACATCAGCAGACTGACTCTACAACACAGATGCAGAGACTGGATACGTCTTGTAAATATCACTCTTCTAGTGCCTGAGATGTTAAATTAAAAATACACGGGATAAAACCATCTCATTGCACATCCATGCTTGAGTCAATCTGCACATATGCAGTAGCTAGTTGTATAATCTGCCAATTCTCAAGAAATTCTCAAAACAAAAGGCCTACATCTTCTGTTTATGCTCAGAGTTTCCAGGGAAACCAGACACGAAATAATCTCATGAAGAAGACACGACTCAGTGCTGCTACTGTATGACAAACTGTAGGTGCAGATTCTGAAGAGGACCTCCTCACACCACTGTGGGACAGATGGCTACAGTTCTGTCCACATTTCTTATGGCTAAGACCGTATGGACAATTTTCAAGACCCTTAAACTGAAAAACATCACTTTAGGAAGCAATTAAATAATTCGAGAATAATCTTCTTAAGTCACAGACTAAGTTGCTTCAATCACCCTTTAAACGTGGAAATGAGCTGTCAAGTTGTTGCTCAGGCTTCCGACTTGCTTTACTTCTGGATAAAAGGGGAAGATGTTGGTGCAAGGGACATTCTGCATTAGACTGAAGAAATCCACACAGAGTGGGTCCCAAATGATAAAAGATTTGATCTGAAACATTCTGAAATAGCTTCAAAAGTTTTGGCTCTTGTAGTTTCTTTTGTATGTGCCACTAGATGATTATTGAACCCCATTATCCCAAATAAAGAAGCAAGTACTAAACACGCTAAATAAAATATAAAAATAAGAAATGTTATAAAAGAGGTCTACAGAAGTGAACCATCATCTGAGACAGCTGCATTACAGTGAGCAGCTGAAGAAATATTTCTGATAGTAGAGGGATCTTTCGTTTAGTAAACAAAAGCATAACAGTGTCCAAAGACTGGAAGCTGTAGCTGGACAAATTCAAACTAGCAATTAGATTGTGCAATTAACCATTAGAATAATTTGTGCAGGGATCTGGTATATTCCTTATCATTGGCAGTTCTTAAATCAGGATTGGCTGTCTTTCTAAAAAATGCTTAGTTCCAACAGCAACTCTTGGGCTTGATGCAGGGGTTTTATGACACAATTTAAACTAGAAGTGCATCTTGATCTGGATTTAATTTCTGTGAGTGTGTCCAATACTGCTACTCAGGCAAAAATCTCTGACAGAAAAGTAGTAGCATCCTAAACCCCTAGAAGTAGGTGCTCTGGGAACAAGAGATTGGATTGTAGACCTTTAGGATATTTTATGACATTTTTTCCCCTTTCACGTGTTTTCTGCAATATTTTTGAAGCTTGGTTTTGTTCCAAAAGCCAACAGTGTTTCTGGTTTGTTCTCCCAACTCCCAAAAACCCTTGTGTGTGCAGGAACACCATCTATAAAGCCAGGCCTTTCTCCTATGTCATTTGTATAAATTAAAGAAAGATGTGGACTAACTGGAAGGAGTCCAGGTGAGAGTCACTGAGAGTAATCACAAATCTAGAAAACATGGCCTTGTTCAGTCAAGAAAAGAGACATCAAACTTTCAAATACTTAAAAGGCTGTTGAAAAGAGCCTATTTTTCATGGTCAGGATAGATAAACTAATCAGAGGAAGAGGGATTGACTTTTGCTGTGAGGGAAATCTTCCTCCAAGTACAGTAGCAGATTGCCTGGGGAAGTCTTGCAGTCTCCATTTGGAGATCCTGAAGATCTTAATCTAGCAGATTAGGCTACTTTGCTTTGAGATTAAGGTCTTTTCCAGTGTGAATTTCTAGGGTTGTATGAAATAGGTCTAACTGCACTGTGCATCTGCAATGCCCCTGGGGATATATAAATAAAAAGTCCTTCTATAGTAACCATATAGTATTACTGCAGTGATACATGTGACTGGACAGTCACTGTACAAAAATTAGTTCTGCATCATTGAAAATCCAGTAACACAGATATTTTAAAATAAAGGTCTAATTACAAATCAATTTGCTGTCTTCCATTAATACATACATTCTGTCTAGGGAATATGACAATCATACAGTTTATTTTTCTCATCAATAAAGGTACAGGTAGATTACTCAAACAGAAGAATCCTCAAGCTAGTTGTAAGGCTGATGGTTATTTTGGCAGAGTCACAGAACAGTCGAAGTAGGAAAGCAGGTCTGGTGATGGCCTCGTCCAACCCCACAGTGCGGACCAGGGTCAGTGGGAGCATGGAGCCCAGGGACATGTCCAGTTGGGTTTTGGACATCTCCAAGGTTCTTCAAAATATCCTTGAGACTCCATGTACTTTTATTCCTGTCCTATTGGCCACTCACAGCAAAAAAGTCTTTTATGTATAAATGGAACTTATTTCCATTTCTGGCCCCTGGCTTTGTCTGGTCTGGAGGCACAACTGAGAACACCCTACTGTCATCTTCTTTAATCTCCTCGTCAGGTACTTACATACACTGGTGAGATTCATACCATACATATGAGAAACACGATCATCTCATCATCTTGAAGACACACAGGAGAAGTTCTGCAAGCTGACAGTCATCATTTGGGTAAAGCACAGGTTCTGTGAGGTGGGATCAGACCATAAATGCAACTTCTGTGATACCATTTCACTAATACTACTGGTATCAGATTCTCCAGTATAGGAGGAAAGGGAAATATAATTTTTTTCTAATAAGCTGTGCAGACAGGAGGGATCATCTCTGACTTTCTTGATGACTGGATGCAGGAGCTGTGTGCCATAGAGATGTGGAAATGCTGCCCAGGTTTGTGAGGTGTCCTGTGATGAGGCATTAGCATGGGCTAATGGGGGAGAGCTATGTTCATTTAGACCCCAAACTAGTCCATATTTCTTATTTCTCCAGATATATGTCTAAATGTTTTAACAGTATTTGATGCTGGAACAAACATCTGCATGTCAAGTTCTGTATATACATATTTTTGCTTATGAGTAGAAGCATCTCGGCCTTTGTAAAATAACTGAATTCTTTGTTTCACTCATTCCTGTGACAGGAAGTTTGACAAGCTCATTTCTCCATACGTCAGGAGTATTTTGAATGTTAATTAAGTTGTTCAGAAATATCAGCTCTTGGGTTTGGAGCTTTTTCCACTTTTTTCTGGTCTTTGGAGAAGAGCTACTTCTTTTTTGCTCGTATAAAATTCCCTATGAATCAAAAAATGACTTGGTTTTGAAACTGTGTGAGTCTACCTGCCATAGAAATGAGCCTCAGATATTTGGAATCCATGATGCAGAAACAATACGCGCATACTTCTTCCTGTGTCAGGTCTCAGCATTTTATGCTGGGATGGATGTTCCCTACCAGTGCTTACTAACACTCCAATTACTTACTGATAAATGTGCTGTTCTGGTGGTAAAAGCACATCACTTCTCTCCTTCCCTTTCTTTCCAAGTCGATGAATAAAGTGTGGCCATTTTAACTTACTCTCAAAGGGTTTTTTCCACCTTTTTTCATGAAACTTTATGGCTTTTTTATTGAATCTATTCTTGCAATTCTTACAGTATTACTTGAAACATGTGCAACAGCTGCAATTTTTATTTACTATAGATTAAACTTCCCATCCTATTATACTGAAGAGCTATATGTAATTTGTTATTTGCGCTTGGAAACTCCTCTGTGAAGTTTGCTGAAATTCCCATTTCATAGCTTGGAAAATATAATCCTATAAAGCCGGAGCAGCTTTCCTGAGATGGCACCAAGGGGCAGTGGCCCCAGAGTCCTGTGAGAGCTCCCCTTCGTGTGCTCCCCCGAGTGCTGGGGAGCTGACCCTGTCCTGTGGGACCCGGCATAGCCCAGCTCCCTGCTCACGGTGTGCACATGCCGCTCTGTACAATTATGTCAGTAAATTTTCCAGACTTTCAGGTTACTTTGTTTTACTGGCCTTAATTCACATTTGTCTCATAATCGCAATAACAGGACAGGTGTGCTGCTTTTCTCAGCAGCGATCCTGGTCCCCGACGGAGCCAACTCCCCGGCCTTTGACCTCTAAGTTTATCCGCTCAGGAAACTGGTTTACTGCCTTGCAAAACAGCACACCCCTACGATTAGCACTTAATTACGATGAAGCCAGTAGCAGCTCTGCTAAAGTTAAGTTGACTTTTTGTATATGGATCATATTTTTGCATGAGTTAAAGTTTCTGGCAGACAGGTTGCCTCATGTTTAGAGCATATAGACTAATGCATTTTATTGCCTGTTATATGCATCTGTGTACGTAGCTACACAAAAATCAGGGCAGCAATTCAGTCAGTTTTATTTGCCTTGTTCTTTTTCCTTCCAGCATTTCAAAAAATATATGAGGCACCCCAATTCATAGTCCTGTCTAGGCACCACTCAGTGAGGACTGTGTGTGCTTTAATCTGAGAGTCAGTTACCATAACTTTACAAACCCAATGCAAGCTCACAGGAATACTACCAGTATGAGACCTTAAAATAAATAGAATCTCTGTCAGTCTGAACTTTGAATCAGGTACCCTTTTCTCAGTCCAGGATCTCGGTCAAGATGTAAGCATCTCCAAGTGAAAAAAAACCAAACAAAAACTTGCTATAAATTCTGAAAGTAGGACTGCTATCAATCTTTTAAATCATTTTTGGAAATGTCCAACACAACAGATATGGAAAAGTTAAAAAACTACTAATGAGCATTTCAAATCCATTTTCCCAAAGTATCAACTCTAGTTTCTGTTCTTTTGAAAGAACTTTGCTTCATTATGAATTAACATCTGACAAAAATATCTCAGGGGTAGCAATAAAATAATGATACTTTAGCCTCCAGTTTATATTACATTACTAAAAATAATGAAAAAAAATTGTTGCCCCAGAGAGACTTGGAAGATATTCAGATACAGTAGAGCTGGGTGTGACTTGAGAAGATAGATAGATTACACAGATAGGACTGAACCAGTTAAGAAACTTCTGAGTATTCAGCTATCCAGTGTAATATCCACTCTGCTGAGTGAAGGCTCTACAACTCATAATGAGTTCATATCATAAGACTCATTCCACAGCATGGTAACTTCTTAAAAGTTATTCCATTCCGTGGTATTTTTTAAGGAGAGATGCTCAGTTGTTTAAGTGTTTCTGAAGTGAACAGATAACATATCTGCATGTTTAGCAGATGCATATCTTTCCCCAGAATGAAAGAATCTTGAATGCAGAGTTACATCCCTTATAATCACTGTTCTTCTGTTGAAGAGCAACAGTATTTTTTAATCGTTCCAGATTTGAGATACAGCCCATTCTGCCATCACTACAAGGTGAGTCAAGCTGTCTAATGGTTCTGTTATTTTCATACTACCCAGGCATGTACTGAGAGTCTGGTAGTTCAGTATCAATTCATCTCTTGGCTGAGACATCAAACTAAGATTCTGACCATTTATTGTAATTAAAAATCCCCATAAGCTTTTCACAAAGCATAGGTGCTCACCACAGTGTCCTGACAAAATTCCAGCTTTGCATAATTATATTCTGTTTGTATATAATATAATTATATGAAATAATTATATTCTGCCTGAAATCCCCATGAAGTTTCATCTAGATGTAGGAGCCTTCTTGTTTCCAATCTCAAGCTGTTGTGCAATGCTGCTGTCTGCTCAGAAACGTGAATCACAGACAGTTGATGGAGTTTCCTGTTTGTTTATATTTTATTTCAATGCATCAATTTTTGAAACTTTTAAAACATTGCAAAATGGCTTGGTCAGACTTCTTCAAAAGTTCATATGTTGTTTGCTAAAGACCAAGAAAACCAGCCATGTTTTAAGAAAACTGCAAAATAGTTCTGAAATCTTTGCAAGCAGATTTTTCATGCCTTTCACCATGTTGGGTTTGTATGGTAAGGTTTCGCATGGTAAGGGCTACAGGGATGGCTTCTGTACGACACTGCTAGAAGTTTCCCCCACATTCAACAGAGTCAGCTGGCTCCAAGACAGACCTGACACTGGCCAAGGTCAAACCCTTCAGTGACAATGCTAGTGCCTCTGGAATAATGTATTTAAAAAGGAGGAAAAACATTGTGCAACAACAGCCAAAGAGAGAAGAGTGAGAACATCTGAGAGAAACAGCCCTGCAGACACCAAGATCAGTGAGGAAGGAGGGGAAGGAGGTGCTTCAGGCACCAGAGCAGAGATTGCACTGCAGCCTATAGTGAAGACCGTGGCAAAGCAGCTGTGCCCCTGGAGGACCCACACTGGAGCAGGTGGATGCCCAAAGGAGTCTGGGATCCTGTGGGAAGCCTGCACTGGAGCAGGCTCTGGCAGGACTTATGGCCCCATCAAGAAAAGAACCCACATTGGAGCAGGTTTGCTGGCAGGACTTGTGACCCTATTGGGGACCGTGTTGGAGCCGTCTGCTGTGCCCTGTGGAAGGAGCCCAGCACTGGAGCAATTTGTGAGGAACTGCAGCCCATGGGCAGGACTCTCATTGGAGAAGTTCATGCAGGGCTGACTCCCATGGGAGGGACACCATGCTGGAGCAGGGAGGAGTGTGAGGAGTCCTCCCCCTGTGGAGGAAGGAGCAGTAGAAACAACCTGTGATGAACTGACCACAGCCTACGTTTCCTGACCCGCTCTGTTGCTGGGGGGAAGGATGTAGAGAAAATTGGGAGTGAAGTTGAGCCCAGAAAGAAGGGAAGTGGGGGAAGAGGGAAAGTGTTTTCAAGATTTGGGTTTTATTTCTCATTACCCTACCCTAATTTGATTGGCAATTAATTAAACTAATTTCCCCAAGTCAAATCTGTTTTGCCCATGTTGGTAACTGGTGAATTATCTCTCTCTGTCCTTATCTTGACCCATGAGCCTTTTGTTATGTTTTATCTCCCCTGCCCAGCTGAAGAGGAGTGATAGAGCAGCTTTGGACCTGGTGTCCAGACAGGGTAACCCCACCACACCAACTTTAACTTTTCCTCAGCAGAATAACTTTATATTTGTTGGTTTTTTATCGGCATGCACAGATTTTGACCATAGTTTAGGACTGATTCCTCAAGATTTTTATAAATGCTATAGCAATCCACAATTTTATTTTCTGTGCCAATTCAGTGCACGGCAGACAATAAGCTACACTAATTTAATTTTACTTTTCTCCACACTATAGTTCCATTAGACATGGTTTCATATCATTAATGCAAATGCATGAAGGTCCACTTAAAATGGCAAATGACTCAAGTGAAATACTGCCATGTCATTTCTGGAAATGGCAATACAATTTCAGGAAGAAACAGAGCAATATGTGAGAGTCAAATTGAATTGAAGCAAGAAGATCTCTGTGGGGCTTTACAGTGCTGCCATTGTGGTGTCACAAGAGAAACAAAAGCAGAGCAAGTTGAGAATGGAGAGAGGAAAGAATATAAAACTGAAAGCAAAACAAAATGGGTCAATGCAAAACCAAATAGATGAGTTCACAAGACAAAAATTCAAGCAAGCGTTACTTGAAGTTATGTTAACCTTTAAACTAAAACCTGGCTAAAATAAAAACAGAGCCTACTTGAGAGATTAACGTTTTTGTTGCCTTTGTATATGCTTGCACGTGGTTCAATACAGTGCTTATCGCCATCCTCTCTTCTCTCATAGTGCTCTGTACTCAGTCATATCCATCATTACTGCGGAACACTGACCCCAGTGTAAGTTCTTTGCAAAATCCTTGAAAAGACAAAATTTAAATGAGGACAGGGAGCTCATGGCGATGGAAAGCTTTACTGGCGCGGGCTAGACCAGGAGGCACCAGTGCAGGTGTTGTCATGTCCATGTCTATCAACAGGAGAGGTCCCTGGAGCGAAATGTTCCTTCATTCCAACAGAGAGCACAAGTGAGGACACACCTTTCTGCAACAGAGATAACCCAAATGCAAGATTCAAGAATACAAATGTGAGAAAAATGATTTAACATTAAACACATTTTTCTGCCATGTTTCAGGCTCTTGTACAACTCCTAGTCAGTTAGGAAAGTGGGAATGTATATTAACTACCAGCTAGGTAACTTTTGCTTTGTTTTATGCCTAGTTCTAGTCACATTCAGACATTGGCTCTCTTTTTGTAATCTCCTAATTCTTTTAATGTCTGTTTCTTTCTACTTATTTGGTCAAACTCTACAATAAGGGCTGGGACAATTGCCTCTTTCAAAAAATCTTTGTCTTCTAGTAATTAGGACATACAATTTCCACTTCATGGTTCATGAAGCCCTGGGACGAGGAAGAGGGTTTGTGGATTAGTTTTAAGAGGTTTTACACATATACTTAATAAAAACTAAAAACAGTAATAAAGGATTCAAATTTCTTATGTAGGGTTCTGCACTTTTCATGAAAATTTCTAGGGGTCTGAAGTTCAAGACAAATTGAAATCTAGTGGGAGATAGGAGATGAGAAGCCTCTTACAGACACAAGTGATCTGAATTCTTATATCACAGATCCCAATCGAATGTTCAAACAGAAGAAAATCTATGGCTCTCAGATTAAATCAGACCTGCACAAGCATGTGAAATAGGCTGTTATACTCTGCTCTACTCATATTTATTTCCTGAAATTTGTGTTTGGGTTTTTTCCTATTTTAGTTTATTACTCTAGGCCTGATAAACTGCCTCATAGAGTTTTGCTTTCTGTCTTGCTGCTGATGCATTTTCTCTCCTTTATTTAATTCACACAACTCCACTTGTGACTTTCACCCAGTGATGTTAGATTTTTTCTAAAATTTCACCAGCTTTCTCCCTTATATACTGATATGTTTGTACATTCTATGTCATCTTTAATAGCCCTGCATAATGCTTAGACATCATCTGTCAGTTACATGTCAAATATGCAGCAGCCTAACTAAAACATAGCATTTTTGTGGTACATAAATGACATTTCCAAAGGAATATAAAGGGAGATAAATATATCCTGCTTAATGCATTTCATCAATCTTACACAAGTGTCATGATGAACAAAAATTCAAAATAAGATCATGGTTACCGTGCTTTAAACAACACTAAAAGTCATAAAACAACTGTGATTTTTCTACTTATTTTTCTGTATTGAATGTCTCAGAAAGATTTAATGCATCTAATTACAGATAAAGCCTCTGTACCTTTTACTAAAAGAAACAGAAATTAGCTTAATTAGTTTTAAATACAAATAAACAATCCTATCATTGAATTATTCCATTTGTTTTATCAGACTCTGAGTTCTGAAGATTCCTATGAACATCCATTTTTAATATTTTCTGCATAATTTTTTTGATATTGTAATTCATAAATTTAAAAGATTGCATTGTTTATTTCATGTAAAAGTGTTCCAATTTTCCAATAAGAAGCCAGTGCTCAAGATATTTGTTGTCAAATATTTAACTTTTCATAGACACAAGATTAAGGCTATATTTTGAAATAGAAAGCTGGCAATGATGATAGAAGAAAGAATTTTTTTTTAATTGTCAGAACAGTAGCTTATTTGCTAACAGCAGTAATACTCTTTGTTTTTTCTTCCAGCTATGGGGTTAAAGAGCAGACATCCAGAAAACACAGGCTGGCTATCTAAAAATACGTCTTAATCTAGGCCCACTTGTGCAAAAATTAAATCCCATTTAGAAGGGAATGTCCTATTTGCAGTATTGGAAGTATGGAAATGAAATATTTACTTTAGGGATGTACACAGCTGCAGCACATTATAACTGACCACTAGTTGTTGTGGAAAGCAAACTTTGAATTTTTGCATGTAAGTATTCACATACAACAGCTTCAATTGATTCACACAGTCAAGAAGTAGAAAAATGTTTATTGCCTTGGTATCTAAAATACCTGAGCAGCAGCATCGAGCTTTCAGTACTCATGTGAAACAGGTCACACAGTCCACAAGCAAACCTGTTCTCAATAAATTATTCACGGAAGTTATCAAGCAAATGTTTTTGAATAATGAATTAATTCAAGAATATCAAAACCAGCTCCTGGACAACTAACAAACAAAGGAAAGTCTAAATTTGTTCAAATAAATTATTCACTGTGAATTATATGATCAGGTATAGTGCTAAAATATAAGAAGTATTTCTCAGAGCATATGTGACTGATAATAGAATCCCCTAAAGCAGATGGAAATGTGTCTGTATCTATGCAGAATTTACAAAACAGACTAGATGAGCATAAGAAGGAAGGTCCTTCATTTCCTTAGTACCATTTCCACATCTAATATTAGAAGAAATAGGTGCTATAGAAGCAGAGTAAGTCATAGAATCATAGAATGATAGAGTCATTTAGTTATGAAAATATTCTTAAGATCATTGAGCCCAACTATTGTCCCAACACTCTGAGATTCACCACTAAATAATGTCCTCAAGCCCCACATCTACATGTCTTTTAAATACCTCCAGGGGTGGTGAACCAACTACTTCTGTGGGCAGCCTGTTCCAAAGCTTGACCACCCTTTTTGTGAAGTTTTTCCTAATATCCATATCAAATAACTTCAGATAAAGTGATTTGGGTTGTTGTCAAAGAGATTCCTGTTCTCAAAAGGCCAATCTTCAGAGTGAAGTTTAAGTAAGTAAATTTGATTTGATGAGACAAAGATAAATTTAAGTGAAACCAATTTGATCTAGTTCAGTATGACACATCACAATAGTCAATATAAATACTGTTTTGAACATGTAACTACCAGGTGATAAATGGTTCAAGAAGGACTACCAATGGCATAAATTTTGCAAGTTAACCTCCCTTTTTAATCCTATATGTGTATTAGCTTTCACTTAATATGGATTTGTATTGGTAGAAGAGAGAGTAAAGAACATGCATCCTAGCTGTGATAAATAAAGAAATCTAAGCACTTAGACCCAAAATAGTGTTTCTGAAAACTCCTGTTACATATCCCAGGAAGCATCTAAGATCCCTAACTGCTTTACTCTTTGTGTTTCTTAAGCAGTGGTACACCAAGGGCACCCCAAATTCCTTGCCTTGAGAGAACGGAAGAGCTCAATACTTAATTCCTGTTTAAATCAAACCAAAATCAAAAATCAGGCATTTCTCAATTCTCCCCACCCTGCCACAGTTCTCTAGGGCTTTGATCTGGAAAATGTTATCAAAGCATACCTAAGACACAGCAGTTGTGGTAGGCTCTGCATAAAAGGCAATTGCTTCTGCTATTCTTTGCATAGGATTCTTCGCTTGGGAAGTGGGAGACCTGAGGGAGAAATATTCTTGCTCTCTACCGATATTTTTAATTAGGTGACCTGGATTCAGCTAAAGGAGAGTTCAACATCCATTTCTTCCTTCTTCCTGAAGGTGAGAGTCTAATTTATTCAGAATGATGGGAAGTGAGACACTCTTCCTAATAGTAGCTGCATGTGTGTACAACAATTTAGAAGTCATTGGATGGAAAGAGAGAGCTATCAGTTATGCCACATGCTACAGCCCAATGATTGAAGTTCTTCCTACATGAAAGAAAGCCTGTTTTTCCTATGAGTGCCCAGGGTCCTCCATGGATTTTATCTTGTGACTCTGTCTTCACTGTCTTTTCTAATTTTAAAAAAACTGTTCTAACTTTTCTTCATACCCTCTCAACACCTCACAAGTCTTGAATTTTAAATTCATTTACCTTTTAAGATTATAACACAATTCCACAATATTTAGAGGGAATTCTTGTTGAATGAAATCCACCTGACCCCTTGGTGGGAATGGATGGGGGCATCCTAGATTGGAGACAGATCATATTCTGCTTGATAGATCCACATTGAGCAGAGTAGAACCCAATGGATCATCTGGTTGGATTATTCAGGGCATGCAATGTTTTCTACATTCCTCAGCTGTCCTTCTTTTCTTCACCCAAAAACTTTATAGGCTGAATGCTTAATTCCTTTCTGTGGAGGTGGGGGATTTCAGTTTTTATGACTTCAGGTTGGGGAAGAACTAGCATGGTTGTCTCTCAATATCTGGATACTTTTACTGACAACCCATGGCATCGATGAGAATAGAACCAGCAGCATTTCACAGGGGAAGCGAAGGACCACAGCTTATGGACTCCTGGTGAACAGCAGCATGTGGGAGGGGCTGATTCCTCATCTTCACTGTTCCATAAGTGGCTATCACCAAACACCTCAGCCTGCTGATTTCAGTTGTTTCCCTATGGATTGCTGTATATATCACTCTGAAGAGCTTACCTTTAACTTAAAGGTCAGTATTCAGAACAAGGAAGACAATTCTTACCTAAGTGAAGGTGCCAGCTTATAAAAATACAAAATCAAATATGTGTGAAGTCTGGTTTTTCCCTTTACAAAATCACAAGCTTTTTGACTTGAAAAAGAAGGATAAACATTACGTCTCTAGGCAAGACTCACTTCAGAGATGCTCTTGGTTGAAAGTCAGATTCAGAATTTACCTTTGAGTGGAATATTTACATGTTCTCAGCTCTACCCAATAATATGCTAGTCAATTTAACCTTTTGTGCCTTGAAAAAATAGTCTATTGTGCAGCACAAAGAATTCAAATATAAAACTGTGCTTGACATCATCTTGACTGAATATGTTGCATGCAAGCCGTGCCTGCTTACAGCCTTGACAATTTGGGTAGATAGTACTGGAGTCTTGTCATAATGTGGGCCTTAGGGTACGAAGGCCATTTTTCCTCCCTAATCTTTATGTTTAAAGAAGAGTCAGGTTGTTTTTCTCAAAAATATATTGAAATTTGTTTTGATTTTGAAGAAGCAACTCCCTACCCTGTGACTCCTTAAGTTTAGTCTCATCTGTCCCTCCCTCCATTTTCTTTATTCTTTAAGAAAGCGGGGAAAAAAAGTAAGAATATTCCAGGGTTTTGTTAATAAATCCAGCTGTAGAGTATGGGCATGGACATGTCACTACACATCTATGGACTTGAGAAAGTAAATATATGTAATCAGATTCCCTTGTTTTTCCTGACATCTCCTGAGGTTTTACAGATTTTTAAACTTTATTTCACCTCAAATTATAATTTAAACTAGCAATGACCAGGCAGGGCAGGTGTGCCAAAAGCCCTTTACAAAAAACCACTTCTCCTATTTCCCCCTTTCCTGCTTTGCTTCAGTTTGGGAAAGCAATAATAGTAATGGGCTGGTCAGCTCCAAACCTTTTGCATGAGAGGTGAGGCAGCAGCACCGGCAGTTCCTCTTCCCAGGTATTGCTGTGATAAGCTCTTTGTCATTTCAAACAGTGATGGTCTTCTGGTGGGAAGAGTTGATTTTTCATAGAGCAGGTCTCCATCTCCTTTCAGGGGTTTATCTTGTAGGCCACTTCTGTGAACACCGATTTATGTTTCCTCTAATCATGTGCAGCTTAGCTCACACGGCCTCTGTTGCAAGGATAGTATCTTGATTTGTCTCCTTTTAAACAAAAACTGCTTACTAGACCTACTCCTGCAAGATGCCAGCTGTACTTTCGGAAGTTTTCCTAGCTACTTATGTATATCCCTTCTTTTCTGTTTTTCTAGCACCATAAATCTCGTGTGAATTTCTACACTGAGGAACAAGATGAACAAGATTCATTGGAAGCTGCAGAGATTGTTCCTCCCAAGACCAGAGCACTGGATACTCTCTCAAACAGCTGAAGTTTTGGATCTGTGCTTCCCCCAAGCAGAAGTATGCATTGTATCGGACCTTCCCATGAAGTCATGGGGGAGTGATCTAACCACCAGACCCTAAGCCATGAAAAAGAAATATTTATCTTCTTTAATTTGATGTGGTGGGAAGAAGTGGAAGGCTGTATTATGTGAACTGTTTTCTTGATTTATTGCAGAAACAGAACACTCAGCTCCAGTATCATTAGTTAGTCTCCACTGGACTATGAAATTGTAGCAATTACATTAATTAATGTGGGATAAAAGGCACCCGGACAAAAGAAGAGAACTGAGAAGGCACTTGGAAATGCTTTCATTCTACTGCCTGTGTGAAAAAAGCAAACAAATGCAAAAAGTCCCCACTCACAGCCCCACCGGTTTACCGGTTCTGTTCCTCAGCTGAGCACAGACACAGGCCCAACAAGAAAGACTGAATTTAGCAGCTTGTTAATGTGAGCAATTCCAATGAAGCCACGACTGCAGTAAAACAGGAATAAGTGTTTCTAAACTTAGCAGCTCACAGTGATGATGCCCTGGTGAAACCAGGAGAAGATTCAGCATTATGTCCTGATGATCCCTGTGGGTCCTTTCCAACTTGAGACATTCTATTATACTTTGTAAGAATCTGTAGAATACAGCTACTCATAGAAAGTCTTATAGGATCAGGCTTGGATTAGAATTGAATCTCACAGTGCTGTAGTCTTTACTAATACTTCTCTCCATAGCATATGCTGTTCCCTTGTAGTGTGTACTTCTTTATGTGGTTCAGAACAGCTGGTGACAAGTTGATGACTGCAGATAATTAGTGTTTAATTGTTGCCAGGTATGTTTTCACCTGTTCTACTTAGAAATCCTTCCATTGTGTCAAATCCAATTACTGCATTTGGATCCTTTTCTAAAATGAAATAGATTGGTAAAAACCCGTTTATCAGGAGGAAATCAACTCTTTGTGCAGCAGCTTTCTGGGAACATTTCAACTTGTGTGAAACAACAACTGAAATCACACACACGTGTATAAATTAATTGAGATCAACCTGGAGAAAATTCACACACTGCTTTAAAAAACTTGCATGATAACCAAAGCTCTGATCACTTGTCTTTAAATACAAATGGTGGCTTTTTTCCACCACTCTTGTACAATTCTGAGAACACATATTAAAGGGGTCATTTTTTTTCTTTTCTTACAGGATTTGCCGGCTAAGAATCCAACACTGCAATGACCTCACAGTGACTAGAAATGCTATTGAGATTCAGTGACTAGGAATGCTGTGATGCTTCTCCAGGTAAGTCTATCAGTGAGAAATTATTAGGGCCTGTCTGCTGATCTAAATATCCAATATGTATTCAATGAGTACAATTACTCCTCAATTATACAGCTATCAGAACCACATTAGTGATGTTAGCCATCTGAAAAGGTCACAGAAAATTTGCATACTCCAAGCTATAAAAGTACAAACATTGTGCAATGGAGCAGTGGTAGGGCTAAAATATAGTTATGGACAAAGTGAGATTTTAGATGAAAATTCTGTAATGCAGTCATAGCTTATTAGATACTGAATATGGAAATTGGTTGGTGTCCTGATTTTGAACAATACAAAAAGTATCAGTTTTCTAATACTTGAACATAGCATTGGTAATTGAAGCAAAATTTAAAAGTAAACATTAATAAAAGTCAACTTTTCATTGATTCTGATAAGCTGAGCAATTCTTAACAGCATATTCTAAAGTTTGCTGGGATGCTAGAATTACATCTTTCGTTTTCTACCTTTTTTCTTCCCTTGTTCTTGCATTTTGTAATTGTAGAAGGACACAGTATTCAGGCTTTATCATAAAAATCAGAGCTGACCTAGGCAGATTTAGTATGTGGTTTTTTTCTAGAGGGAGAAAATATAATCTTCCTCAGTAGTGAAAACAAGCCCTTAGACAGGGAGCATGGAGATGCTCAAGAAAGGGGAAAACAAATGGGACTTTCAGTTCTTATTTTTGTCAGGAGAGACCTGCAATGTCAGACTCTGTAGAAACCTATTAGCTGTAATAATGGCTAGAGATGACTAAGTACACCAAAATTTTGAGAGCTGATCAGTGTAGGTAATTATTTCTCATTCTGTCCATTCTTGGAGCTCTGGAAGGAAGTCTCTCAAAGGTGTTTTAATTCATCTTACACTTTTAAAAACGCTTTTTCTCAAGCACAATGAATATACAGTGAATACATAAGTTACTGAGCACTGTTCAAGAATCAGAATACCCAAACCTGTATCAAGTAAATCACATTTCGTTTTAGCCAGTCATAACACTAAGTGATTTTTCAATAAATATGTAACTTACTGGGAATAGAAGCATTAAACTTATAAAAAATAGGGTGCATCCTCACTGGGCTTCAACAAGAGGCCTGCATATAATTTTTTTACTGCTTAAGTGAAAGGACACATCTGGTTTGTGCTGCTGGGACGCGTGTCTGGAATGCTGTAGAGAATCCAGGAGAAGCAAAAAAGCTATTGGGAAGTTACTGCTGATTGCCTCAGTGACTGAGAGGCAGCAGTAGCTCTCTGGGGTTTTTAAGCTTACTTCCTTTGTTGTCACATCAGTTCAGGCTTCTGTTGAGTCTCAGCTCTCCCATGTGTTGTTTTGCAACTTGGTCAAATCTGACTGAATCCAAATGTCTTTGTGTGAGAGTAGGGGATTAGCTCAAGTATGTGTCCCATACATATCCCTAGAATGAACTCTTCAGCACAAGTCTTAAACCAGATGTCTCCTATTCCTCTAAAGGGTAGGGATCTGTCCTCACACCTTGTCAACTGCTGATTACCCTCAATGTCAATCACAAATTGTGGCTGCTGGAAAGCAGCTCTCTTGTTTGAAGGCAGCTGTCCATAATGTGTAAAGGTAAAGTCCTGCACACAGAGACACAACATTGTAGGCTGTGAGGGGCTGTCCACCTGCAGAGCACTCTGACAGGAAAGGACCCGATAAGCAAGGAGTTGAATGTGAGCCAAAAATTGTGGCCTTCATCTGTGGATAAAATCCAACAGTCCACTGGGCTGTATCACAGCACTGCAGCCAAGAGGTTGGAGCAAGTGGTTATTCCTTTCTTTTTAGCACTTGTGAGACCACCTTTCAAATCTTACTTGCACTTCTGGGCTCCCAGTACAAGACTGACAGACAATTTGAATGAAGTCTGGTGGACGGTCAGAAAGATATTTAAAGGGACTGAGAACATAGTATATGAGGAACCAGAGACATGCAAGGACATGGCATACGAAAAGCTGTGTGGGTTTAGCCTGGAAATTAGAACATTCATGTTGTTCATTAGAACATATTATTTTTCCGCTTCCTAATGGGTAGTTGCAGATTGAGAATCCCTTGACAGTGCACAGCAAAGGCTGAAAGGCACAAGTTGCAGCAAAGAAATTAAAAATGCTTCTCACTGACAGTGGTGAAACACTGAAACAGTGGCCCACCAAGGTGGGAAAATCTCCATTTTTGGAGATACTACTAAGTCAACTGGATACAGCAAAGAGCAAGCTTCAGTAAGTTTGATGTTTTATCTGCTTTTGAATGGTGTGGCAACAGTGAATCTCCAGAGATCTCCATTATGTGTTGAACCTCTTCTGCCCCATGGTCAAAAAAGGGCTACCACGGCTCTTCAGGATACCAGGCAGTCCATCTGCATCTGGTGTTTATCATCTGCATTTGGAGTATGTGAGATACATGTTTCTGAAGTTAACACCCACGAATAACCTGGAATAGCCTTCCTGCTTTTGGAAATTAACCTCTATGGGGAGAAATAATCAAGGAAGAGGAGAGTCAAATTGTTCCTTGGCTCACTCTGTCCTTACATTACATCTGCATCGTGACCTTGGCTCAAAATGTAATAGGGTTGTGGGAAGTAAGGGCGTCAGTGCCATTACACTGCTAGAGAGCTTTGGGACATCTTACGACACAGACGGTTGGGTTGAGGTGTGTGCTCTAGAGAGGCATGTCAAAACTGGATGTGGGGATGTCACGTAGGAGAGCTGATCAGCTTGGGTTCAGTCTTGCCACAGCACAGGGTAGACGCAATTTGCATGAATCAGAAACAATCTAAGGCCTATAGTAGGAAAGCAGCTGGCTTAAGCCACTGTGCTCAGAAAACACAAGCTTCAGCTGAGCCACTGACACCAAAATCAAGGCAAAACCAGCCAGAGAGTCAATGCTGTGCGCAGCACCATTGTTTATCAGCTGATGTATAGAAGTACACGCTTGCAGAGCTTTAGTCCTGGAGGTAATAATCTGCCAACAGCTAAAGTATGGAAAGAGATGTTTGCAAACTTTTATTGATGGAGGTAACTATCTTTGAACAGCAGGCACTGCTGGTATAGAACTAAATTTTGGTACCTATGTGTTGCAGGAGCAGCAGGTTGGTAGCACTGCCTAATCTTGGATAAGACTTAATCTCAGCTAAACAGATGTTTCTAGGTTCTTATCCCTTGGGGGCTGCACCAACAACAGTCTTCAGATACAGAGAACTACTGTGCACAGAGGATTTGTGATTCCTTGGGATTCCCAGTGGTGTCTTGGCATCCTCTTCAGTCAGGCAGGAGGCTTGAGAGACATGGTATGCAAAGCTGCTGGGATATGGTGTGTAATTTAGGGGCAGGGCATGTACTTGAAGGAATGGGAGCAAATAGTTGGAAGGATAGTATAAAGAGTATGGTTTTGAAAGGCTGATTTGGAAACAAATGAGGAAAGTAAGGGAGTGGAACAATAATGCAATAAAATATGAGCAGAAAAAGGGAAAGTAAGGAAATACCGTGTGTATGAGGGTGTGATCTGAAAAATGTTATTGGTGAGTTTGAATTTTTCATCTCTACTTAAGGACTAGAGAAAGGTGCTAGCAAGAATGGAAGAATGGTTGCATTGGTGGCTGAATGGATGTCTCCAGATTGTAGAAATGCGTTACAGACCTCTGGGTGCCCAAGACAGCTTTAAAATGAGAGCACAGGACATTACTAGTGATTACTCTGGCTAGCAACCTGCTTAAACAAGTAAAATCACAAAATCTACAGCTCAGAAGGATAGTTTTGTAGATCAACACTAGACTAGAACATCAAAGATTTGGTTGGAAAAATTTTTCAGTCCATTTGCACCTTTGTTTTCTATCCCCAAATAGTAGAAATAATATATAATAAAAGAAAATTACATTGGATTTTTCTTTTTTTTTTTTTTTCTCTTTGGAGCATAACTTTCTGTACAAAAGCAGTACTACTCTGAGTGCAGGATTCAAGTTTTGGATTAAAAATTCTTCAAAGTACAAGCTATTCAGCAGCAAACAAAATGAGGCTTTGATTTTACTTGAGGCCTCCAGACATTATCACAATGGCATTGTAAGCCCTTGTCCTGGCTTACTGGGGGAACCACAGTGATACTTGTGACTCCATGAAGCAGTGGCACAGACTGTCGCCTCCCTTCTGAACTGTAGTGAGAAAAACGACTTGTGCATTCTATTTTCAGCTCTTCACTGTTTTGCTGTATGTCTGTAATTGCAACAGAACACCCTACCACAGAGAACATGAATGAGCTCAAAAGGATTACTTAAGGGTAGCTTAGAAAAATATCCCAATAAAATTAAAACCCCTTCATAAAGTCTTGTGTAAAGCCCCATGGGAAATGATATAGAAAGAGAAAACTACATTGGAGTGGGTCTCCTGTCTCCTCACTTTATAAAAAGCAAATTATTGAGAATAAATGTTTTATTGTGAATGGAAGAGTCCCCTGGACTTGCTGCCTCGGCAGTGGTTGCAGAGGGTTGCAGTCCTAGATCACAGGAACAGGCTCCAAAGGAAAGCAATGAATAGCCTCAAACAGCACCATATGAGCACCAGCACAGAGACTACATTTGTACCACGCCAGGCTGAGCAGACACACAAATTAACTCTCAGTGCATCAGCTCTAGACCCAAAAGCTGTGTACTCCAGTTGCTAACTACAGCACTGTGCTGTGTGGCTCACAGCTGGGCACACCTTAGCTCTTGGCACTGTATTATGCCTTGAAGATGTTTCAATAACTACCTCCCATGAAGGTGGTGCTCTTCCTGGTGGTGCCTAGGAAAATATTGAGAGAGGATGTAAGGACAAAAGGAGGTAAACTGTATTCTACACTAATAAGGCAGGGGAAGGTTAGATTGACTCTTATAGGGGCTATTTTTAGGCCCAGAATTTCAGAAGCTTTGGCTGCATCTGCATTTTGGCTATGCAACTTGAGGCTTCTTTAGAGCTTTTTCCTGAAGAGCAACCAGTCTGAGAATTCAAACTGGGCATATTCAGTTGGGACACTTGAAACTGCTGATTAGCTTGAAACTTCTAGTCCAACTGAGCTTTTACAGAGTTGCTTTGGGGTTTTTTTTAAAGCTGTGAATAATAATTCATGTATTTTAAATAAAGCATTCCTCAAGCATCCTTTCAATGACTTGAATTTACAACCCTCAAACCCTGTATTACAGAAAAAGTATTTCAAGGTTTTAGAGCTCACTTATCTTTTTGTTCCTCAGCTTTCTCAGACATAAAATGGAGTAAGTAATCTCACCTCATAATGCGTGCCATAATCTGCTAGCATTGTACACGGCCACACTTGGAGAATTTCTGGTGTCTAGAGATAAAGATCAATAGTTCACGTTGCTAAAAATATTACATAAAATGATAAAGATAAAACATATATTATAAAATAGCACTTCTCTGTGGGCCTTGGAGCAGTTTCTCTTTCATAATATTCAGTTCAAAATGTATGGGCAGATGGGCAGATATGCTGTTTCTCAACAGAATCACTGACTATTAAAAGGATGTTTCCTTGAAATTGTCTTTGGGTCATGCAGTGGTCAGCTTTTACTATACAGGCTAGATTCTTCTTCACTCTTACAACGCTCTTCACATCTATTTCTGAGTGATTCACACACCTTCAACTCTCCCCAGTGCTGAGTTTGCATGAAAGTCATGTTGTGTCTGCATAACTGGTTTGATGTTTTCCTGAAACATGCACTTTTGTGTTTGTGGAGAAAAAGGCTTATTAAGTAATTGAGCGTGCTTAAAATCAGAACCCTCCAAAGACAGATGTGAATCCTGATATTGTATTCTTGCCTCTGAAGACTGATGTGTTAGATGTTGAGTGAGTGGCCAAAGGCAGGTGTATGTATGACAAGATGAGGTATTTTGGCAGCGGGAGGGTAAAGACTAAGAAAGAGCTGGTCAGTCTGTACTCTGGATTCTCCTTTGAATTTCACTGAGAATACAACCCCATACTGCTGAGGCCACGAGATAAGCTAAACCCAAGCACAGTTTCTGACCCAGGTACAGAATTTCAGAACCCATGGCCCTTGAAGTTAGCACATGCCTCTAGGGATGTGCAGCTTCATGCTGCATGTGCAGTGAGACTACCTGCAGCCAGTGTGCAGCACCTGGGGCTGTCTGTAGAGTCTCTGGCTGCCTTCCCTGCTCCGCATCAATCATGTGATATTGCCACCGAGGCAGACAGAGCATGGGCATGAGCATGGGCATGAGCAAAGCTTGTCTCAAACTTGCATCTGAATGGAGGTGAGTTCAGCCTTGATTATGGCCCACAAGTGCAAATAAAGCCAGAGAGATCTGTTTGTGAGATCAAGTTAGAGGATCTATTATATCTATCTGTAATTATGACGGTATTGTTCTAGTCCAATATCGCTGACAGATACAGTGGTATTCCCCAGAAATACAGATGTTCTTAGCAGCATACTAGCTAGGATGGGACTTTATAAAGGGGAGGAAGAAACTTAAGGGATCCAGGGGCAATTCTGTCAAAAGCTCACAAGGACTGCAACCTTCAGATCTCCTAGTTACTTGTGAAAAGAAAAGTCTTGTGTTGTTAAAAATAAGAACCACATGAAATTTCACTTAATGTGGGTGACTTCCAGTACCGCTCTTTGCTTATACGCTGGCCCAACCTTCCATGTACTCCAGGTTAAATAGATCTTGCCCAACCCAATCTTTTAAAGGAGGAAAATAAGTCAGGTGGGAAAATATGGTTTATGTTTGCCAAAAAGTACTTTAGTCTCTACACCTTTAGATTATATTGTTTCCTAAAAATGAAAGGGTTAAGGATATTGTCTAACCTAGGAAGGCAAGATAGCAACCACTAATATTTCAATGTTAGCTAGGAAAGAATGGCAAATGCTTGATGGGAATGGTGACAGTGGTGACACTGACAGTAGAAGAAGGGCTCCTTCAGACTTAATTGAAAGTAAACTGAGGCAGGGACATGTCTGTGAAGGAGAGTTGGAAAGGCCATGGGCAAGTCATCTGAATAATGGTCATGGGTTGGAAATGAGGAGTAACTTCTCTCCCTGAATCAGATCCAAATTTGAACCATGTTAAGCCAAAAGGTAAGGCCCTGCCAAATTTGAAATAAAAATTACCTGATCTTGGAAAAGTTGATTTCACTATTTACTTTATTTTATTGCTGATGACATATTTATTGTGGCAGTGCAGGCATAATGCGCAGGCATCAAAGGTCCTGCAGCAAAGCCTCAGATGGTGCTTGGGGCACTGTTTGCAAACCTAGAAAAGCCTTAGGCTTGTTCTGCTCTAGCATCAGGTCAGTGACTGGTGAGTTGGAGGTGACTACAGGAGCCTTAGCCAACAGCTGAATTACAGGCAGCAAGATCCCCAGGGTTTCTCCCATACCTCACTGAGTACCTTATGTTTCCTAGGTCTCAGGTTGAACTTTTTAAAGTTTGTATTTATGCTGGCACAAGCATTGCTTAATAGTCACTGATTTATCCTTTGTTGTCTATTACTCCCATTAGGTAAGACTTATAAATAGCTCTTGCTATATATTCTTCTTTTCCGACATCATCCTTGTCCATCAAAGCACCCAACACACCTGTATTATTTTTATGTAATTAAGTTTTCCATTTTAATTTCAGTGACCTCCCTCAGATTGGCCCTCTCCCACAGGCAAAGTGATTATAAGGCAAACAGTGCTACCTCAGCACAATGTTATTTAGATGTGGTCACTAACCGAACCCTCAGATACCCACCTCACCTCAACTCAGCATCCAAATTCAAAGCAGTCATGGTCATTCAGAAATGGTCTGAATGTAGCCATCCAAATCGATTATATTACACAAATCTGAGGTGGATTTACTAAAAATCTCAACCTGAATCCATGGAATAAAGAATACTTTATTTTTCACTTCTAAGGTAGTACAGGAACTGCTGTGAAACACTGCTGACTCTCTCAGCTGTGTGATTTCTCAGGGTTTTTGCCACCTGTGTCAGGTGACCCATGGATTGCAGCTCTTCTCTTGGTGGACAGTTGGTGGATGCTGCTGAAGGACTGGTACTGTCCACATCACACAGCTGGTTTGAAGGATATTTGACATCATGGCAGCCTGTTTCCTTCAGTTCTCTTTCACCATTCCCATTCTTTCTGTGGAGGGGAATATCTAGTCTTGGATCTCATATTAGATTTGTTCACAGCAGTGCATACACCAAAGGTAAATGCACACTCTTCTTGAGGCTTGTTGGCTGCTGTCAAACACAGCCTTTCTTACAGACCCTGATACCACAACCATCTAGAATCCGTATCACTTCTTGAGTTTTATATTCTGTCCCTTATTAAGAGAGATTATCATCCTTTTTTATTCTCCCCCCACACCCTCCTAAAGGGTGGCTGCCCTGGCATGAAGTTTTCAACAACTTTTTCCATAAAAACTCTTCCCAGATAAATCTTTTCCTCAGCATGCTGATTCCCAATGGTTCTTTTTTAGCACATTTTCCACAGAGGAGTACAGCAAACTTTGTTAATGTTTTAAAACACAGCTATTTTGCATTCATATAGTATTTCCATACAGTCAGTACTGCAAAAGATTAGTCATTTAGCATGGAGTGGCAGTGCAGAGGCAGAAGGATGTTGTTCACAGCCTGCATCCCTATAACTGTAGTCAGTCAGACTTATGTTTCTAGGGCTTTCAGCAGCAAACTAGGTCAGTGGGGCCCTCTACATCAAAGCTTCTCCTTAGACACTGTAAATCGCATGCTTTTATACTATTCCTACTGTACACTGTGTTCTTCTGTAATTACAAATGTATGTTTCCCATCACCACAAAGACTTCACATTGCTCAAAGGAAATCTCTCTTCAAAGGCTTTTAAACTGTTGAAGGGTAGGCCCCCTTCTGAGAGCTACCATTGCTCCGGGTGATTCCTTCTTTAACTCATCCACAGTAGAACCACCAGCCAATTCAACTGGCCTGCATCACACCGTGTCTGAACTGGCCTCAGGGTTGCGTTTCAGCTTTGGAAAACAGCATTGCAGAATTTAAAAATGCAGACTTAAAAAAAAAAGAAAAAAGAGGGGAAAAAAGGAAGAAAAAGCAATGAACTGCTTTATTCATACTCATCTGGTCCAAAAACCATGAGACTTGTCTTAATTAATGTTCTTCACCAGCTCAAACTTACGATAAGAGAACATATGGCATTTTCATTTGCTAGTTGTACCTTGAAGAAAGTGATAATTAAGATGCATTAGCAGAAAAAAACCCCCACAGCTTAAAAAAGACAGCAAGGAATACATAGAAAAAAAATGGTTTTTAAAATTTATTTTATGAAAACATGTGTATGTGTATAAACATACAGAAATACATGTATAATGACCTATATATGCATGTAGCTAAAATAAAAACTCTGAAAACATTCCCTTCTGTGATAGCACTCAATACCACAAGTAATTCCGTTGAAGTTGATGTTTTCTTTTGAGCAATGACTTACTCATAACAGCAAGCGCTCATAAATATTTTCAGAATTGGGTCTTAAAATTAAGGGGTATTTAATGCTAACATTTGAAACTCATACTTGAAAAGCAGTCATGAATTAAGATAATTAATCATATGGTAGTAGCTACACACTGTATTAGTTTATAACTAACTATATGTGAAAATGAGGAGTTATCTGCCTCACATTCTTTAGAAACTGGGCCTGTAGATGGCTAAGGTCACAGAGGAATGTTATGACACATCAATAAGCCAGTTTTTCGTGTTCCTTGTAAGCATCTTAACCCTGAATACCCTGCTTCTCAGTTACCTTCCCTTTGGCCTATGACTTGGCTCCCCTCAACTAGTCTCTCTACTGTACACTCTCTCTTTCTCCTCATTTCAAACACAAAATGTGTTTTTATATAGCTTACCCTACTCCGATTGATTCTTGGATTTCCCTACTGATGCTGCTGGCATCTTGACAATCCTCGACATAATTCAATTGATGTCAAAAGGTATTCTCCAAACATTGAGGGATTTTCCACATTAAAATATTTGACAAATAAGATTAGATGT
Organism: Eulacestoma nigropectus; assembly: GCA_013397775.1. Classification (NCBI taxonomy): domain Eukaryota; kingdom Metazoa; phylum Chordata; class Aves; order Passeriformes; genus Eulacestoma; species Eulacestoma nigropectus. The sequence goes on along the minus strand of VZTE01004640.1, from coordinate 422,440 downwards.
GGATAAATATATTATCATTATCATAACAGGGCCATTCCTGGGGATGAAATCTGCATTCCAAAAAGGATACACAAGGAAAAAAAAAAGCATCCTTGTTCTGGATAAAGAATATCTTCACCAGGAGTTATATGATATGACAATGGGGTTTAAATGAATTTAAAAATTCAAGGCAAGCAAGTCTTGCTAATCTTTGGGACAGACTTTGGGTTTACATGAGCTGTAGAGGTGGAAGGATAACTTGTGAAATCTGTCTGCAAAAGCTGAAAAAATCAACCTGATGGAATAGTAGCTATATGTCACAGCTTATCAGGGTGGCATCCTTTACTTCGTAACCTCATAAAAAACCCCGTTGAAGCGCAAGCTACCATTAACTGCTGCTTACAGGAACAGAAGTAACAGGTTGTGTATTGCCAATTGCTTTTCTACAGGAGAGCATCACTGACAGACTTTGCTCAGTTAGTGAAAAGGGAAGGCAAAAATACCTTAGCTTAATTTCTTTTATTCTTCACTTCAGACAGTTTAATAATTCAACATTCTCTCCCTTTTCCTAACTAGTTTTATTCTGATTGTACAACTGCCAAGCTTTTAGCAAAATTTACCTCCTCCATGGCATCTGCATGTGACCAAGGCTTCCAGTCTCAGTGGGAAACCATCTTTATTATTTGTATTGCAGGAGTAGTCTGGAGTTCATGTCAGAAACCAAGAGTCATAGTGCAAAGTGATTAACAACTGCAGTCAGAATGTCCATTCCCTGAAGACTTCTGGCCTAAACCCAAAGACTCTGGCTGTACACATATTAGCAATAGCAACAAAACATTTTCTACTGATACTAAATTTGGTTCAAAAGATCCAGATACATATTTCTATACTTTCTGTATAGAAATATTTTGAGAATGGGACTTTTTCCTGTTCCCTTGGTTAAATTGCAATGAAATAGGGCAACAGAGGGATATAGATTCAATTTTAAACACTTTTCAAAATTATCATGGGTATCTTAAAGCCACCATGTCATATAATGCATTTTAAATCCACATTCGTATATTACAATAAAAGTGAAATATCTCTGTACACCTTCAGTACACCTCTGAATATGATTTACGCAATTTCAGACACAATTTATGTGGAAGACTGTTGTAAATGTACTCCTGTTAACTCAGAACAAAGTTTAATAAGTGAAAACAGCATGGGAAGCATGACTGGAAACCTCCCCTCTACTTTCTGCTTCAATTTTACTTTTGATTCAATAAGAGCTGAATAAGCCCCTAGTACAGAAACTAAGGACAATTCTTTCAGCCTTGAGACATTAGTTTTATATCTTTCTGTTTCTCTGCTTTTTACCCTGCTCTATTTCCAGATGGTATTAAATACAATTCAGGGGAATGGTCTTGATATTTTTGAGAATGTTTACTTTATTTCAAAAATGTCCATAACTGATCATGTCTAGGACCAAAAACATCGTGGTTTTGTGGGAAGAAAGATGTTTCATCGCCTATGATGTTAGGATTAAAAAGTACAAGACTCAATTGCATAAAGTCTCCAATTATACTTCTGCTCAGCAGAATCCTTGCAAGAAGATATATGCAAACTAGAAGAGGAATTTCATCTTTAACTCATTAGTTTTCCATGGAGAAACCACATGGCTGGACATTAAAGCACAACTCTATCATTCAGTACAGGCTGTGCTTTCGTATTTTTCTGAGCTAGAGCAGACAGCAAACTATTCTATGTGTGTTCTGATTTTAATAACAGAAGAAAAAGAACTTAAAATTAAGTGAAGTCAATAGGAAAAAAAAATTAGAGGCCCCAGTCAAGTTCCAAATATTGTATTTTGGGTTTTCTAACTTTTCTCACAGGCAGTTTTTCTCTACTCTGCCATGAATACTGTTGCTATACTTTCTTTGCCATAATAAAGACTATGAAAAACCAAACCTTATAAGGGCAAGAATGGTGACAAATTATAAAACTTCTAATTACAAGTTCTTTGGACATTTACTATTCTTTTTTATATCAAAATACTGTCACAAAATCTCTTTCCTGTAAAGCCCAACCCTGTATGACCAGTTAAGCCTCTAGACAGCAAATAAACAGTACATGTGTGAATATAGGGAAGTGTTTCAAGTTTGATTATCTGACCTTTGTTAAGGTGACCAATGGACTTAACAAAAAAGATGGTTATTTCAGAAAATCATGGCCTACATACTGTGGATTTTGCTCTCATCTAATATATCTTCTAATATTTGAACATGACCTGTTGCCCTTTTGTGTAGCAGAACTTGTTTGTTGGGTTTTTTTTAACATAAAAAAACTCTGTTCTCCTCAAGGTGCTCTTACTCAAGATCCCATCTGTGATTGCACTTGAGCTACTGTCATTACTGGGTTGCAATACAGCAGTCTCCTAGAGCATCTCCCATATGTTTAATAGTACCTGTCTGAAATGTAATTTCATGAAATTCTGTGTTAGCTGTATTAGTCATTTCGGCATGCTATCATTCTGATGACAAAGTATGGGACTCAAGCAGTCCTGCTAAACCCACATCATCAAGGCAAACATCTCGAAAAGCATGTCAAAGTTTTCCCACATAGGAAAATTCACTAGCAGATAAGAGACATGTTCTGAAAACTTTTGAGGTGGGCTGTTGTTTGCTTTTGAGCACATCCATAATTTTGTACATCCATATATTCAATGATTCTTTAAATAAAGGGGCATAAGAAAATTAGCTTCATGGATAACCTAGAGAAAATACATTTGCCTTGGACTTTGGAAAGGTCTTTTTGACTAATGGCTTTTTCTCTGCTGTTTAAGTCTTTGGGCTTGCTGGGGGAAGTGCAGAAGAGACATCCTCCAGCTCCTCATCAGACAGAAGTGCTCTGGACAGAAAGCATCTGCCTTTTGAGCTGCTCACTTGAAACTCCATATTCACTCCCCGATGGGATGAGTAAACCTGGGAGACAGAGGGCAGGACGACTATACCTGTGTTTGTAAACTGTGAGCCATGCACGGCTTCTGCTGTGGGAACACTCTCTTGGTGTGTTTGTTTGTTTGCTTTATTTTATTTGTTCTTCTGTTTACATTTTAAATCAGATTTACTTCCTAAAATGCCAGCAAACTCAGCCTACTGCTCATGCCAACAAAATGAATCTGTGCCAAGAACATATGAAAGGGCACTAGAACATATACTTGTATCCAGTCAACAGATGTACAGAGAGTGAGCTGAGAATTTAACTCGCTGAACAGTACATTCATGAACCAAAGTGCTGATTCATTACTCTGCCAGTGAGGCAAGGGTGAGAGAAGCCAGCAGCACGCACACAGGTCCCACTGTTATCACCACCGCTCGCCCACAGACACAAACCGAAGGCACTGACCTTGGCAGGTTTGTTGGAGTTGCTGTTTAAATAAATGCCTTGTGTGCTGTAGCAAAATACAATCCTGTATTGACAAAAAATAAATTTAAATCTTTCTCTGTATTGAACTCTTGACAAATATGTAGAGATAGAACATCACAGGAGTGGTGCCAGCAGTGCTTTTGCTGGGCCTTGTTAGCTCCAGCACAGGACCACAGATCCAACATCCACTAGCCAGCTAGGGAAAACAGGAGAAAACTCTGAATCTATCTGCATCTCCCACCAGTATACAGCCATCCAGATATAATGGGCCCTCTGTGTATGCACCGGTGAATAAGAAACAACTGAGACTTGGAGGTTAAGGGAACTGTTAACCCTCAGCACCTTATGATATTCACAAATCCTTTGGGGATATTGTTGACAAATGAGCAATATATCAGTAACCTCCTCAAACATAAGAGTTATTGGAACATGGTGGAAAATAACACAATTCCAGAGAAATAGCTTATGCTTTTCAAATTCCAGAGGAGGAGTCAAAATTTAAGAAAAAAAAATTAGGGAATGGTTTGTATGAACAGGTCTTGAAAACAGCTCTCTTTCTGACCAAACTATTACTAGAGCTTCCTGCCTAGATATTTTCCATTCTTGTATTCCCAGAGTGTTTTGCAAGTCCTCTCCTTTGAGTCAGTGAGCTTGCCCTGGCATGCCTCCCCTGGCTGTCCAAGCACCTCTGGGCACTCGGAGTCAAAAAAACCTATCAGGCTGAGGTTTTTTTAACATCTGCATGAAGCGCTGTACCCTGTTAAAAGGGAAACTGATGCAACTAATGCATCCTAATTACACTTTGGAGCCTTCTTTAGCCTTCTGAACCGGTCAAAGCCTCAGTAATATCCATCTCTTTAGATAAAGCTCAAGTATCAGTTGTTCATTTGGAGGATTATTCTTTTCTGTGGGAACGAAGTCAAACCTCTATCTTGACTGCTGAACACAGTTACAACCAATATATCAGCCTCATAAAATGTGTTTTATTGATTTGCCTTTGTGTGAAACATGAATTATTGACAAACACAGATGGTCATGAGATTCACAAATGCCTTTTTTTTTCCATTTAAAGCACATTTGTGAATCACATTTTGTTGACTATGAAACAAATGAGGCTGAGTATGAATACACATCTATTTATGCTTATGTGACTCTGTTAGGGAGGTCTGTCCTGCTACCTGTGAGATTAAATTATTTTCAATTCTCCAACTATTTATCCACCTTCTGTTTACTGCCAAAATGGAAGTATGCCGTCCCAGTCCTCCCACCTCTGCCAGTTCACTGACAATATTAAGGATACAAGATCAACTGTTAAAAAAGTTAGGAAATTCCAACAATATTAACTCAGCCCCATCTATATCCTGTGTATTTTTTGGCACATGTGAATAACAAAGAGTAATACAGTGAGGCCATTAAACTGGACATTCCCCACCTGCAGTAGTAAAATTTACCAGACTATTTGAGGTATTTCCCATTCTAAGTAAAAGGTGCACTATAGACGGAGTCATAAAGGTAATTAGACTGGAGCAGAATGTCAATAGCTTAATGATGCCAACTGCAAGATTTAATGAGGAAAAAAATTTAAATTACGTCTATGTGCGGTATAGTAGATTGTGCTTCATTCATTTTACGCTAAAATGCAACAAAAGCAATTAAAAAAAAGAAAATGTGAGAATTGTGGTTCTGCGATTGTATGTTTTGAAAGTTCTGCGTTGTTTATTACAGTTCACCCTCCACATTAGAAACAGATAGCTTTTATTGATGCACATGGGTAAAACAATCTATTCAACTGTACCTGGACATAATGAAACCTAAGGGGATACTTAACAGACTGGTCCTGCATGCATTCTTCACCTATGTGTTCCTTAATTTTGTTTTCCAGGCCAAAGAGCTACTATCATCTTGGATCTCTTCCAGTTTCTGGTGGTTACTATAATATTGTTTTTATTCTATCTCCATCCAGGAGGCAAAAATGTTTCCTTGCAGCAGCCAAAAGCAGCAGACCACAATTCTGCTGAGTGTAGGCAGAGAGTTTGGAAAGGTCGTAGCTTTAAGAAGACATATGTGTGTGTATCGGGAAAGGAGTTGGGTTTAAGTCCATTTAAACTACCTACAGGGAATTTCTGTACCTCACTAGGAACTGAGTATGTCCATAAATGGCCGAGCATTTAAAAATGAATCTGAGTATCACAGCCATCAAGCTTTAAGTTTCTAGCCTCTGGACATAGTCAGTTGCAGGAATACTAAGAGTATTAACAACATTTAAAAATATAGATGAGAAAACAGCTTGATTTTGTTGATGTGGTCATTCGTCTGCTGTATTCTGCCTTAGCCAATAGGCCCATCATTAACCTGTACTCATTTTACTTTAGGTTTGCTTTTAGCTTCAGTCTTTTCCCTGGTTCATCTTTCTTACTATTTATAACTGTGAAAGAGAAACCATAATATGCTAATTTCCTGAAGAAACACATAGTTCGCATAAAATGAAGGGTATTGGAACAGAGGGATAATATTGATGAACAAAATAGGATAACTGGAGAAAAAATTAGTAATTTCTGCAATTTTTTATGTAAAGCTTTTACATAAAGCTTTTCTATTTGTCAGAGCTAGTTTCCCCAGAATATGAATACACATGTAGAAAATATAAGAGTACTTTGCTGTGGTTGTGTGTTAAAATACAGTTTACTGCTAAGTGTAGTAAGTAGCAAGAGTGGCCAAGATGCCAGAACACAGGAGCCATCTGGGGTCACACTAACCAATGTTGCCACTACAGACACTAAGTGAAAACTGTGATTCAGCATCTCATGTGAAAGCAGTTCTTAAGCCTTGCATCATCAGTTTTCTGCTGTTCAATATGCTCTGGGCTGGGGAAGGCTCTGTTCCGACTCTGCCCAGGAAGGCTGTGTCTGCAGGTTCACACAATGAGAGCAAACTCGCTGCAGCTCCCCATCCACGTCCTCACTGGGGTCCCCTGAGCAGTTGCAATTGCTGCATCACTGAAGCAGATCTGCCACCTCTACAAAGAGCACTTGAGGTCCCGCAAACACTCCCTGTCAGTTGGCATTCAAAACCTGACCTCTGTGCACTGTAATCATCTCATGACTCCACCTTGGTGACCTACCTTTCACTGCCCTTCAGCATCCACACTGGTCCTACTGCATTAGGTTAATTAGACAAGTTTGTACTCATGAAACTGTCTGAGAGAGTTGCAGGAAGCTTAGCAGAGGTCACACAAAGAGTGTGACAAGCTGAGGTGACAGCTATGGCCTAGAGTCATGTTAGACTGCATCCCAATGGACTCAAGTTCACCCCTTCTCTAAATCACAGGGGCTCTCAGAATCCCATGGTGGTTATCAATACCTGGTATGGCTCAGACATTTTTCCATATGTGGGGAACATGGTCAAGCCATTAGCAAATGGCTGTCACTGTCAGCCTCAGGTCCTTTTTTTTATCTCGTTCCATCACTAGTCTTCCATCCCTCTAGTGCAATCACTAAACTGTTTTTTCTCCGAATAAGGGGTGACCAACAGTGGTCTGTGTGTTTCAGGATATGCATAACCACCTTCATGTTCTGTGTGACGAGCCACCACTAGCTCAGAAAAGGAGTATTCTTGTTTCTATATTCTATTCTATACACCTTACTCTCTGTGCCATGCTTCAAACAATGGTCAACATCTCATAAATGTTTATTCCATATTCATGGTACAGAGGTTCAGTGTTGTTGAGTGTGGAGCCATGTGTGGCCATAATCTTATTTTGGAGCTGAGCTCCATGCTATTTGCCATTGTTCTGATAATTACCCTGCTAAAGTAGAGCCAGCAGGTAAGCTGAGGCTATGCCTGTCCCAGAGCTCATGCAAGGCCCTCTGCTGACTGGACTATCTGATGTGTTTGTTGCTGGTGGTACATGCTGACACCATTCAGAAGCAATGGTTTGCCCAGCCAAGCCCACTGGTGAAATACAAATTTTAATTCACTGTTATTTTGGTTCAGATCCCTACAGTATCTCACTAATGTGTCGCTTGGGAATGACCTGTCTTTTGAAAAGAGGCATATCCCAAGATCAGTAGATGGTTTCCTGCACCAGGGATAGAACATAGGAGGGGACATTTGCAATCTGTTGAGAAATTAGTATGGCCTTTTTCAGACAACACTGAGTAGGTGGACCAGACCCTCACTGTTGAAACAGAAATTAATCTGCTCTTAGTCAAAACCAATCATTACTGAGATAAACAGTACAAATAAAATTAATTTTCCTCAAAGAAGAGGGCCAGTTGACATAATGTAAGCTAGAAAGCCACTCCACAACTAATAGAACTCAAGGGACTGTCTACCACATTCGAAGATTAAGAGAACAACAAGAAATAATCCAAATGAAAATTTACATGCAAACTGTCCCTCCTTCAGGGACCAATTGTGTTAGTCAGATCCCAAAGTTAGAAGTTATTTTCATAAAGGTCACTCTTGACTCACTGAATAGCCTTTTCACACCACATATGACAACTGTATGAACTGTAATAAGCTGATTAAGACATTAACTTTTTACAGACATCTCCAAGTTTACCAAACCATCATTTTTTTTTAATGTCTCTGTTTGCTGTTTTCTTCTGAATTCTTCAATTATGTGTCTACTGTCCATTGCAGTTAGTTCCTGGATCAGTAAAAATTTGCTATTGGTGATTGTCTCGACCAAGAAAAAAAATTAGAATAAGTAGATTGTCTTCCTTCTTTTGTGCAAAATAGAAATTTGTTGGTTGTACGGACCTGTTACTGAGGGTTGAGGGCTCCACCAGAGGCAGCAGATTGACAGCCCACTGTGGCACACATCCTCTGGAGCAGCTGAGCCTGCAGGACTAGAGACCAGTGTAGAAATGTTGCAGTGGATTTCAAACCTTATAAAATAATTAAAATTTCACCATGTTTCTCTTTTAGATTTAGTATTACATTTCCAAAACAGAAAGATACACAAAACTGTCAGTAGGACAGTTTATTAGTCACTAATGTTTCGTAGTCACTTTTGAGACTCTTTCTCAGGGAGATTGGCCATCTTAGAGTACAGTAGGTACAGTTCATGCTCTACACACTATATTGTTCTGGCTTTTCTTTATAACAAACTCAAGATCTCTAATTCTGTTTTACTTTGTGGACTGTCAACGTTTTCATTTGCTTTGTCCTTTACATTTCTTTTCTGCCACAGATGTATCAATGTGAGATGTTTGCCATTTGCTGCACTATTCAACAAAAGTCTCACAAATAAGGGCATTTTTCTTCTTTCTTCTGAGCAGACCACATCAGTTCCAGGACACATCAGCCTTCCCCAGAGCTGTACTGCATTACACCTCACTGATTCACCCTCTTCTGCCTTCTTCCACTCAAAAGCTGTTGAGGCAAGGAGTATCTCTATGTTCAGTGTCAGCCTTATGCTCTGCTAGTACCAGCTCCTGCCTTTGTAAAGCGGAAAACCAAAAATATAAACAACACAGCACAGATTTTTTTTTTTAAATATTTCTCATGTACATCGTTCTCCTATCATTTGTTAAGTGGCTATGTGACAGCATTTATCTCTGTTCTACCATGGATAATGGAGTGTCCTAGTTCCCTCAGGGCTTTCCATAAAGCATCCTCCTTCCAGCTTCCACTGGACATTTGTTCCTCTAATACCCACTCCTACTTCATGTGGAAAGGATTATTTCCAACAGCAATTCAGCATACTCTTCTCCTTCACTCTCTCTTTATCTCTGTCTCTCTTCAGAGAACTGATGACTGAATCATCCTTTACACTGGGGATAAAAATAATTATAGAAGGGCTAGGAAGCTCCATGAGTTTCAACTTGCAGAGTTTCTGTTGGGTTGGCCCATCAAGGGGCGGGGGAGGGAGGACAGGGTGTGGTTTTATCCCTAAGCTAAAAATACAAAAGGCAAACAGTGGTTCCAATAAGTGTAAACTACACATTGTACCCAGTGTTATTATTCTGTATTGGTTTACAACCTACCTTTCATGAGGATATGATAGTGATGACTTCACCCATCACTAATACCGTGGGAATGGGTAACCATTTTACTGATGGCAATGATAATTTGGGTCCAAGCAGAAAAGAGAAATTACTTATCCAGCCAAAAAAGAATGGGGTTCCTACTATTTCAGGACAAGATTAAAGCCTGGAATTGGAATCAAATCTTTGTGGTCAGGGAGAATCTGGACACAGCCATGACTGAAAGGCAAAGAAGCAGACAGTGTGGCCCAGCAGGTGCCAACCAGCCTGCTGGCTTAGGCTGGGCTGCAGACTTGGCAAGAACTTCAAGGGCTCAGGAGTAGAAGGAAGACAAAAGTCCAGACCTGGAATAGGGGCTGTCAAAAGGAGCCTGAGAATCTCTCTGAGTGGGAGAGGAAGCTAAGGTGGAGACATTGTTTTGGGGTGGAGGCTGTAACTGTGGGAGATGTGGCCATTCAGGGAATGTAATATTCTGTAGTTTCCAAGAATTATGAAGGGTATTTTGAATTAGGACAATTAGTCCTTGGGAATGCATGTTTCCATTGCTTGGTTTTTTCAGATAAGGAAAAGAAATACTTACCTCAATTTGTTTTTAACACTTGTTAAAGTAAATTTGTTTAACACATTTGTTGTGTAAGTCTTTTATGGCTAGAACAACCTGATAACATAGGAAACAGAAAATATTAGATTAGGTTGATCAAAAATTTAAAAAAACCAGCTCACAATTATATTTTTAGAACTCTGCTATATTGCACAATTTGTTAGAGATCACTGATATCAAGGTTCAGTCCTGTACTTCCCCTGTACATAGTTTTTCTGAAGCGTAATATCATATGGATTTTAAAAAGTAGCAGAGAAGATAAAAAAAGTATCACTTTATTTTATATATTGCTTTTAGGTTCCTTCTGTAAGAAATCTTATAATTAAATTGAACAAATAGTCCTATTGTGAGAGACCTAAGCAATTTTTTAAAATATTAATTTCTGCCTCTTCAATTAGTCCAGACTGCTGTCATCAAGATGATCTTTCCTACCTGGTCCTCTGACTATGTCATCTCCCTTTTTATAGTCTCTGAGTCACTTAACTGAATCTCTTATTAGTTTCATCGCACATTCTTTTTTTCTTGTGATTGTTTTTAAGGTTATAAGCCACACAGTATCCGTGTATGCTCTCTACTAATTCCTTTTCACACTTACTCATTACAGGCTTCCCTGCTCTGCTGATGGCTCCAGCTTTTATCTCCAAATCCCCTTCCCTTCTCATAAGTACTTCCATCATTTCTTCCACTCAACACCTAGGCTGAAAGAACTCTCACAACATAACTTTGCCAGACTTCTCCCTCTTTCTTGTTTAAATTGCTACAGAATTCCAACTTCTACATAATCGCATGGAAATAGCAATATTTTCACAACTAAAAAACACTAAGTCTTTTGTCACTAGGGCGTATAAAGCAGCGACCACATAATTATGTGCAGCATGAACTTGTGAGTTGTCCTACCTCTTTCTGTCTTATAGTGCAGCCATATTCAAATCCTGTGTACAGACTGCAACATCTTCAATGCAAATACTAATCAATGATTTTTCCAGGATGCTTCTAGATTAATATAGGACAAGCAACAGTAGGAGTGCATTATATGCAGATATTTCATTCAAACTGGTAATTTTATGCCTAATAATAATTTGTTGTCAATAATGCTGAAGGCAAAATCAGTAGATAAATCAGAACACTGCCCTACAATGTCCTCTGTTTTTCGAAAGTCAGTTGTTTTGGGTCTTTTTAAATAACAAATGCAAGCTAAAAATTAAAACATGAATTGATTTGAAATAGTTCTGTTTATAATCATCTGCCCATTCAGAGCTATTAAGTAGGTCAAGTGTGTCATTTTTACATTGATTTTGAAAGCCTCGTGCTGTTAGAGGACAAAACAAATGAGTAAGATGCAGCTCCCAAGTCCTTTCTAGCACTATGTGAAAATGTAAGCCATCTGCCAAACAAAGATGAAAATGATCACTAAGTAAATAAGAAATTAATTCAACAAAAAGTTTTGAAAAAGAACGGTAGAGAGACTTAGCAGACTGATATACTAACAAAAAGGGAAAAAAAAAAAGAAAGGAAACTTGATAGGGTGGTTGGCTCTGAAGGCTCCTGGAGGTGGCATGGCAAATGGTACAACATTTTGAATACCCCAATTCTGACACATTGTGTGCGCAGCCAAATAGCTGGGATACCCACATGAGGAAGAGTGTGAAAAATTAATGGTTGTTCTTCATATCATTTTTAAAAACATCCTGTAGCAGGATTTTTAAAGCTCTGAAAAAAATATTTTACTAAAAATATAAGCAAAATCCAGGCTCCATGGAAGTCAGTGCTTTTAAGTTCAGAAAATAGTTCTAATTCTTATCAAATTGGATAGCAGTCTATTAATGCTGGGAATTGGGCTTTATTTCTGTTTCCTGAATGTTGTACACAGAGGGCTTTTGAAACAGAAGATATAATTTGAGTGCTAATTCAAACATATACGCTACCTTTATATTCAGAACTGTGGAAAAGGTTCTTGCATGTATTGTGCCAGTATTTTTGCAAATTGTTGAAAGCTAAAGTGTATGTAGGATATGTTGACTGATTGCTGCGGTTTGGGTAAAATGCTTTATAAAAGTGTCTTTTTTTCCAAGTAAAATATGTTTCAGGCTTTAGCTACAGAAAAATAATAGATATGATAAATGGCACCTGGTTTTAGCTTGAGCTTCCATTTGTTCCAGAACAGTTTTCATAACAAGATATATTGCTTTAATTCCTTTTTTTCTTCTCTGCTGTTGGAAATGGATACAATAAGAATTTTATCCAATTGTATATGTTACTTGTGAAGCAGTCTTTCTTAATGAGCTTCTTAAGCAGCTTTTTGAAAAAGAGTTAATGGAAAAAATAACTTCATCTTTGGAAAAACAGGGAAATAGTTTGTATCACCATAAAAAGGGTCAGAACACCAATCTTGTGACTGAGCTTTTCTGAAATAAAACAAAACAAAATAAACCAAACCAAAATAAAAGAAAATTATATTAAATTAAATTTAAAGCGAACTTAAATACTGGAGGAAGAAAAATGTAGCAATAACCTCATATCACTAAAAATAACTATGCAGTCTTTGTTTCTTTTATATTAAGCTTTTTCCTACATATATAGTTGACAAATGCAGTAAGTAACCTTATTATTTTCACTGAACAACATAAAGCAAAAAGGGTTAATCTAAAATCTTGGACTGAAGTCTGAACTGACCAGTCTAGGCTAATGTTTTAATCAGAAATTCAAGGCTGTGCTGCAGATCCCGCCAAAGAAAGGATTTCCCATAAAAGAACCAGACATAATAAAAGAAAATTACTTTAAATTACCCTGATCTTCACTCTGACTCATTCTGGGATGCTTTCTAACAAGCCAGGACAAATCTGAAAGAAAACCCAAATAAATATTTGTTGTCAGATTTAATATCTAGTAGATATTATTTCTAAAGAAACCAAGTTGTTTCAGCAACATAGATTCCTATGTAATTCTCTGAAGAAAATAGGTTTAAGACAAGTGGATGTAAAGGTAATGGTGTAAAATAAAATTAGGCAAGAACAAATTAATAAGGAGAATTACAGGGTTACATTTAGAACTGGACCATCCAAATACCTTGGTGTTTGCTAAGAATGGTAACCACATTTGCTAAAAAAAGAATTCATCTTGTCAAATTAAATAATGTCTCATAAAAAATAATGTCTTCCTGGCTGATGAACACTAAATCTTTTGAGCTAAAAGTTGCGCTTTAGACTTGCAGACAAATGTTTTTAAATAAGTTATCAATAGCAGTATGTACCACCAAAATATCTCACTGAATTCGTGTTAACTATACCTGAAGAATCAAAATTAAAAGCCTAAGTTAGACATGGAGGCCATCGAATATGAAAATCTAACCCTGTGGACAAAGGCTAGTGCTCCTTTGATGTAAATATTCTGCTTTTATACTGAGTTAATTTATGGTACTAAAGGAAAATACCCAGTTCTTGTTTTTGTTTAGCTTTTTTGATATATTTTACAAAGAGATGTTCAGGCAATCCCTTTTGTTTTATTGTTGAGTTAAACACAGAAACCAGACAATCAAGTTAAACAACCTTATATTTTTATTCAAGTGTGCAAAATCTGGTAAAATGTCCCCAAACACTTGGCTTTTTCCCTTAAATATTTCAACAGCAAATATCTCTCAATATTAGCTCTAATGAAGTTAGCTAAACAGCTGAGAATAGCATAGTACCCCATCATTAGATTCTGTTTCTACCTGAGACAGCGAGAGACACATGGGAACACATCTTCGGGGAAAAAATTTGATTCAAGAATGAGACACAGAACACAGCTCAAAGACACTGTTAAGATCTCCATTTATAATTCTCAGCCTTTCACAGAGCCTTCAAGGGAAACCTATTATATGCATGGTTTAATTGTCTAAGGAGAGAGCTGGGCTACTGGGCCAGTACAGACTCACTATAATAAACGGTGTTTAAAGAGGTCAGCTCGCCCAGTGATGTCTTGAGAGGAAATACTGACTCTGCATTTTTAAGAAACCATTCATTTGTAGGGAAGCTGATTAAACCAGCCAGGCATTGTATGTCCTCTGTCTCTGGGAAGGATGGCAATAGATTTTTAATAAATGCGTAATATTTACTGAGCTGTATGAATATTCAGAAGCTAAGGTGTTTAAATTCTGATTATCTTTTGTAACTGCTTACCAGCCCTGGAGTTTTAGGGTTTGTCAGCATTCTTCATTCACTGGGTTGGTAAAGAGAGCACTTCACTAAATCTAAAGAAAATCTTTCAACTGTTATTAGTTTATAGTGATTTTTTTTAAACTATCAAATACTGATGGATGAGTAGCTGCACAGAGAATTCACTTTTATAGAGATTTATACACTGATTGATATGCTTATTAATGATTAGTGTACAACCCAGCACAAAATTCCTTTGTAATTCACCGGTTTGCCCTAAAATGTGGGGAGCAGGCCGCAATCTGCACTGGAATGACAGCAGCAGTGCTGTAGGAAGAGAGCCTACTTGTTACGGTGTATAGTTCTCTCAAGGGCAAATAAATGCAGTTGTATCTTTCTCCTGTGTTCCTGATGGAGCTCATTTTTGCCTCGACATTGTGGTCCCTCTAAACCTCTGTTTTTTCTCTATATTCTTAAAATTAGTCTTTTGGCCTTAAGACTGCAGGTTGAAATTCATTTCCCAATGGTCTTCAGGAGGCCCAGCATGTCCAGAGAAAGCAAAGCAAAGCTGGGTCTTGAGCTGGACTCCGGAGAACATACAGGTTGGATGAAAACTATTGCCCTCCTGTGAGGATGAAAAGTGTGCAGGATCCACACCAGCCATGGACCACATGCTGGGAGAGGAGGACTCTGAGCCCTTGCAGTGCCAGCTGCTCGTGCTTCAGGTGTGGGGTGACCCAGGAGTGCTGCCTTCCTGGTGGACATGGGCAGGTGACCCTGGTACTGCTTGGGCTTGGACAGCCAGGGACTTCTAGGCATGGCACGGCACCATTCAGATAAGCACTAGGAGAGTGTAACTGATGAAAACGTGGCAGTGAGTCTATTTAGGCACTGCAGGATTAACGAACAGCTAGCAAAGAATTAGGAGGTTCTTCCTTTTGGAGGTAGGCATGACAGCGAAGGTTCAAAATGATTTTGTGGTTCTAGCCCTTGGGACCTGTCTAAAGTTGCTGTTCTATTAATTATGCAGTTTTTTACAGGTATACAGAAGATGAGAGAGTTTGGCATTTTCTAGCCTGCCCTGCCAGCATTTATTCTTTGACAAGACCAGCCTTGTGTAAACAGTCTGAACCCAATGGTATTTGCTTAACATTTTAATTGGGAAATATTTTAAAGGGAGGGAGCTTGAGGTGTCCTTTGTTTTCTGCTTGGTGGTTTCCCATGTTTCTCATGAAATGGAACAGACTCAGCTCTTTTGTCTATTCTCTGTTTTCTTCTTATGCTAGCATATTAATAAGACATCATAAGGCACTTGGCTATTTGTAACAGTCCAACATATAGCCATCTTTGTGGTAAGTGCAGGCCTGCTGCCTCTTGCTCTAATCACGCTGTAACTGTGAAAGGCCTTGCTAAAGCAGACAGCTATATTACCTACAAATCTGTCATTTTCTTAACAGGAAGGAATTATTGTGTACACTTGTCTTTCCATTTTTGGGAAAATGATGAGAAACTTGTCCTGTCACAACAAAATTGAGCACAATTCCAGCTTTTTTTTTTTAATACATAATTTTATCTTATATTTGGTGTTTAAAAACTTGCAAGGGACATCTTCAAGTGGAATTGTTATTTTCGTGGATTGCTGTTGTTGCTAAGGTAGACAGGCATGCTGCTTGTAGAGAGCAATATTTCAATTGGGCGCTTGGCCTCTGCCTGTCTAGGAGGTTGTTGACAACTTCAGAGCAGGGATCCCAACTTTCCAACAAGCCATGAGCAGCTCCACTTCTGCTGGCTGGGCCACGGGAGAAGGTCCTTTCAGCAGACCTGGTTTGAGCTGGTGGATAAAGCCAGCACAGGCTGGGGCTGGAATCTTGGCTATGCGAATGCAGTGTCCCCGGCACCATTAGTGGGACAGGTCCAGGGCTGTGAGCGGCTGCCAGCTGGCAGGCACAGCACCTCCCTGCATCACTGGGACACCTGTAAGGGTAGTTCCCCCAGGGCCGAGTAGGTGTTTGGTAGAAGGTTCTGTTTTCTTAAGAGCTCAGGCGATGCATGTTTGGAGTGAGATCCATTGGGATTGTTGCTTGGGCCTACAGAAGGGGAGTTGTTTTCACTTTCTCACGCTCAGCCTCCTTTGAAGGGGCTGCAAAATCTGCAGTCAAATTCTGCCTCATCCCTGGACAATTCAACCTGGTATGTGAGACTTGCAAAGACATGGCCTCCTGCTAATCATTCAATTACAAATGTATCTTTGTTTCATCTTAAGCAGAACAATTATATTCTATGGATATCTTTATTGCCTCTGATAAGAAAGATTATGTTTTCATGTACGGTGTGTTGAAAATTTTTTATGATAAAAGCATAAAAAGTTTTACAAAACACTCAGAAATAAAACCTGTGAGGAATAAAAGTTCTCAGCAGATTTAAATCAATGTAGTTGCACCGAAACCAGCTGGGAATCTATCCCTCCATATCTTTATAGCTCAATCTCTCAGAATCTTTATAGCTCACTGGACCTGCAAAAAGGGCAAACGGTGAAATAAATATGTATCTTTGACTTCCAAAAGATAACTAGTAATTGTCAGAAGAAATGCTGTATGAGCTAAGAATTGAACTGAAGCTAGATAAATGTTTTAGAGCAAAAACTGAGGAATTAACTGACATTTATTTCTTGTTACTGAAAAAATGATCTGCTATTACTTTACTGCAGGAACTGTTGTTTAACAGCTTGGATAAGAACTGCCTGGAACATTTTTCAAGTTCAGAAAGAGTTTGGAATATATGTTTTTCTAAGCTTCTTGTGTTTTGATTTTTTCAGGGGGAAATGTAGAACTAGCTCATTAACAGTTCTGTTACTCTTTGGAGGGCATTGGAAGTGTGTTTTATTCATTAGCTCGTATGTTAAGGAGTTGAGGTCTTGCTAGAAACCTATGATGCACCTTATATGAGAATTTTTAATGAAATAATCTTACTAATTTACATCCAAAGCCCTTTGTCCCAGTAAACTTTACAATTCCAAATCCTGATCCTCCAGTGTCTAGCATTTTGAATCCTATGTTTAAATTTTAGCTGTCTGTGTAAAAATGGTGTACAAGTTACTCATGCTAGTGTAAACAGAGGACTGTATTTTACATCGCCATGTATTTGACTTCTACAAGTGCTAATGAATGGCTGTTAAGAAGATGTGAAGTAACAAACAATCAGAACTCTTACTTCGGATATTCAGCTTTCTCCAGCATGATGCAACACTAAGTTTTGAAATTTCTCATGCACGTAAAGGAAAACCAACTTCATAACTCAGCAACAGAAACTACATGAAGGTCTTTTCAAAAGTCAAAGGGCTTTACCTCAGCATGTACTTAAATCTTGTGTTTAAAGCTAAATACATTCTTGAAGGCATCATATTCAGAAAATACTGAGACACAATTATTAAAATGGAAACCTCTCTTTCTATTTTAAATAATTTTTTCTCCTCATTTCAATGACGCACTTGAAAAGCAGTGAACTTTTGAGAGGTGTCTACTGGAAAGCTAGATGGCAACTCCCCAAATTTTTTTTCTCACATGTTTAAATAGTAATTGCCTTTCCATTTAGTATCCAAATGTTTCATTCTGCTACACACTAAAAACACAAAATATATGCATGTTCTTCTTGGATGGTCTTCTTTTCTATTTTTTTGTCATACTAGTTTGGCATTCCACAGACATGATTTTTAACTAAACTCAGCATTGAGCTCCTTCAGTTCTTCCATTATTTGCTGATTTAAAAGCAAAGGTCATATTAAACTGACTCTCACATATCACTTTCTGGGAAAGGTAGTTTGAGCAAACCATGAGTTTATCTTCAGAGTGGAAAGATCCTCCCCACAGAGCACTCAAATGTGGTATCCCATGTGCTTTGACATGTAAATGGAACACCACAGGCATTAAATAATTGGGTCAGATATCTTCAAGATCTTTATTCTACTGTCAAACACAATTTAGATCAGATAATTTCCAAAGCTAAAAGAACTTGCTCTTGCTCCCATTAAAGTCAAGAAAAAAATTCCCCACTGGTAGCAGCCTGAGCAGACTGAAACCTGAAGACATTATTTCCTATTCCATTATTTGTTCTTCTCTCACACTTTTTTAACTGAGTAAAATTTTATTTCCATAATATTTTTAAATTCTCTGATCAATATTTGAATTTGCTACTATCTGATTTCTTTAATCTCCTACTTTCCTTTGGTGGCATATTTTGCTGCAGATCCTACATACTCCTAACACGAGCAATTGCTCCTCTTAGTCCTGTGGCATATCGTTGGAAATTAGCAAGGCCTTTGGAGAAATCAAAGGCAAAATCACAGTGTCCTACATGCTCATAGAGATCACTGCCCTGCAAAAACATGACAATGACTTCATGCATAGAACAATTTCATTTAGTTCAGAGCTTTGATGCTACAATTTACTTCATGTACTTGGAGCCACTTTGAATACATTGGGTTTCCTCACACGTCCATGAATAATAAGGATTGGGGCATAAGAAGACTTCTTAAGGAGTAATAAATCAGTGACATTAAGTATGAGAAGTTTGCTCTTTGTAAAGCTCCTTTGAAGTGTAAATGTTAGGGCATCATTTTGTTACTAGCCTGTTTTGTTCTCTCAGGCTCAGCTGGTGAGATAACACTGAGTTTTAGTAGAATGACTAAAAGTGGAAAAAAGCTCAGCAGATACTTCAACAAGCTGGAAGTGATTTCGTGTCATTATGAATACTGATGATCATGTTGCTGGTTTTTTCCATTTTTTTTTTTTAACAAACATGCCAAAACTAGAAAATTTAAAGAACTTCTGAAATATATTAACCTAAGAAATCAAAAGGTGTATTGTAGCAGTGTGGCAGTAACATTGCTTTTCAAGAAGTCTGAGGAAATATTCTCAGATATATCTCAGAATAACTGGCAGTCGCTTTCTATTTACCGTTCATATTAGGGATTCACAGAAAGTCTTCTTTGGGAAAAAAAATCAGATTCAAAAGAAGACCCTTGCATGGGTAAAATTTAACACCATCTATAGCCAGGGTTGTGCTATTTTCTCACTACTATTTTATTAATACTTCTTTGCTATAACTTTGATTACTAGAATAAGTTTCAATGGGCTGAATTAAATTTGTGATAATATAATGAAACTTTACATTATTTCAGAAGAATTCAATTAGAAAAACTACACAAATAATTTCTTATCCAAAATATTATGATAGACTACTTTTATTTTAAAACTAATATTTTAATAATTTTATTACTTTCATCAATAATTTGATTTCTTAAGAAGAATTATTTGGATAGAAAAATAGTAGGGTGAAAATTGTGCCAAAATTATATCAGATGAAGCTCTCTTTGTGATTAACTCAGTTGAAGAATCAGCTCTGAATTTTGCACTAATATATGTCCATGAAATGTGCCCGAGCACTATTTCCCTTTGCAATTCAGGCACATTTTAGCTTCTAATTTTTACAGCATTCACAGCACTGCTAAATACTTGTGCAGATTTTATATTCTGTTGAGGAAAAGTGTCAATTTTGTGTAAAGTAAATTGTGCATGTAACGTTTTGGAACAATTTATTTTTTTCTTTGAATGATACAATGCTCACATTAAATATAGATTGACCTTGGGAGGAAGTAGTACGAGCCAGTGGCTTTTCTGTGTTGTGGGAACTAGAAGACCTGGGTCTGTTTCCAATTCTGCCACTTAATCGTTATATCACCTTGAGCAAATTCCCTCTAACAAAGTCAAATTTAAGTGCTTCATGTTATACATCCAGCTTCATATTCAAGAACCTAAATATGCATATATTTATGAATGAGGGAGTTACATCATGCAGAAAGACAGATTATTTATTTTTGTTTCTTAATAGGAATTTTGGTAGACAGTGTCAGGCTTATCAAATTTTTAAAACTTTAACTGAAATTTTTTATGCCATCTGCAAAGGCAATAACCAAATGGTTCTTACCAAATGGGAAGGGGTTCTTGTAAAACAGGGGACAATGAAAGGTGTTCATGATGTGCTTTCAAATCTCCAGAGAACAGCTATGACATATAGGAAAAATTCACATTTATGATTACTACATATTAACACTGCAATGGCGCACTCTTTGAGAAGCATTTCTTACCATTGCAGGATGAAGCAGCTCCCAGTAAACTAGAAACCGTGAAGTTTTCAGAAGAGAAGATCCTGCATGAGACTTTGCTTTGGAAGATGGCTCAGAAATAAGAGACTATACGGCTGGAGCAGTTGTGGGTAGGGGCTGGAGGAAAGCAAATACAAGGAGTAGTATTGAGACAGAAGAAAGGCTCAGTAAAATATCTACATATATTTAATGCCTGTAAAAGCTTTTAACCCCCATGTTAAAAACCCCCACAAGCATGACAAGTTCTCTTTTTTCTCTTTTCTGTTACAACAAAGTAATGGGCACAACCACTCTGTTAAGCCACATCTTGCAAGAGAGAAATTTCTGGACTAAATGGAAATATCCCAATCCCTCACGACAGAGGAAAAGAGAATCTGTGGAAGTATCTCCCAACACCCAGGGCAACCTGGTGTTCTCCTGCCTCTAACCCAAACGACACTGTGTATCACAGAGAGGATACAGCGCTGAAGCATCTTGATACAGAGAAACATGCAGTTATGGATTACAGGCAACTGTTGGAATATGGTTCTAATTTGAAAAATCCCTTTCATTTGACTAGGCTGCACCAGGATTACAAAGCCATGTGGTTATGCTACTATATCAGGATGAGAACAGATTGAACCTGTTAAGCATATGATCGGTCCTTCTGTGAACAGAAAGTGTTGTTCTCCCAACCCCCAGTTTGATTTCTACATTCGCTATGTCCTGTTCTGCCCTAAACACATGTCAGCCCATGCTTGAGTGCTCATTTCAACACTGGTATTGTGTGAGCAGCTGTGCTCACATCTGTTGACAATGAAGGGATTTGAGTTGTCAAGGTGCCATACTC
Source organism: Eulacestoma nigropectus (assembly GCA_013397775.1). Lineage (NCBI taxonomy): Eukaryota > Metazoa > Chordata > Aves > Passeriformes > Eulacestoma > Eulacestoma nigropectus. The sequence goes on along the minus strand of VZTE01004640.1, from coordinate 401,337 downwards.
CTTCACTTTCGGTCTGCCTGTAATGAGGATCACAGCCAAGATGAATTCTCTTCTAGATCACTTTGTTTGGGAACTAAACACTGCAGCACTTATGTTACTGCTGTGCTATGCCATTTGTCTGTGCCGCTGTGATTGCTTGCTTCCACTCCCATGAGGACATAGCCCTGAATTTACAATCTTACACTGAATACATTGCACTCTTCTATCATAAATCTTGAAAATCCTGATGCCGACAAGAGCAGAACTCTATTTTCCATAATACCTGGTTAGCTGGTGTGTACCCAGCTTTTCTCTTCCTTTTTGTTTACTTCATGTTGCCTGTTCTATGTGCATTTGTTTCCTTTCTCTGCTGTCAGTGCCCTGAAGGCCAGACAAGTAGTCCAAGTCTGGATACGAATCCAGAAGAGCTTCTGTTTGCAATCAGCAGAAGAGATAATCATTGTTTGAGGGCCAGGAGTATTTAAATCATTCAATTTATGGATTTCACACTTCAGGTAGTAACGGTTCAGCTCCTGTCTTCTTCCTCTGCAGCCAAAGGGCCTTAATTCTAGTTGTGGGAAGCTGTCCCTCCATCTGAATCAAACTCTACATTCATGAGTCATGTCAAATGTAGGCAAAACCATAAAGGAATTTCAAACTTAACCATCTTGAAACAAAACCGTTTCTTCAGTGTATCTAAACTTACACGTCTTTCACAAAGTAAGGTAAAGATTGGGTTTACACACCATCTTCTTCCATTGAACTGAATTTCTAGTCTGTTAAACCATATTCATCTTCAGAATGGATATCAAGGAGATGATGCAAGGACGAAATGTGTTGACAGTTCAAGATTTCACTTTCTTGCATGACAATATACAACACATTTAATCCAACTCTATGAAACTTCACAGTGGGCATTGTTTGAATGTACAGCTTGCTATCACATATAGCAAATTCAATTTCTTAAAAGATATTCAAATGCCATCCAACGCAAAATGCAAATTGTCAGAGCTACCTTTATTTTGTGGATTTGGAATGAACCTTGTATTCATTCCCCTCTCTGCCATCTCCTCCACTGTAAACACAAACACACACCTGTTTCCTACCCCGGATATCATTCAAGAATATAAGAGTAGGAATAATAACTCATATTCTCCTTGTAACAGAGATAAACTGAATAATTTATAGATTGCTTATTGTGCTGCTTTATTCATAAATGGGTGTGATGTGACATATGAAAGGAGGTGCTCAGCCAATGCTAAGTCGAGGTGAATCACAGATATGATTTCAAAAGTGATGGGATTGTGGTCATTTGTGTCTCCTGATGCAATTCATTTCCTAGTTTGGGACACAGCATGCTGTAAGTGTCAGGAAGCTGAGCTGGATTATATGTTTGTCAAGGAGCAAGACCTGTTTTCCAAAGAAGGTTGGTCACTTGCACTTGCACCCATTTGTGATTATTAGGTAAATAATTATTTTTACACACATTTATCTCTCCCTCATAAGATGCTTACCTCTTATATCTGTGCCTATTGTCTGAATCTAAGCCACAGACTGATAACCTTAGGTTCATTGTACTTTAAATGTGGTTCTCTAGTGTGCTTGACTTCTTTCTTCCAGCAATGGGATCCTCATGTATGACTGTGTTCTCACAGACAGTAAAGCTAATTAATGAAATATTATCTGGTAGACACTTTGTTTTATCATTGTTTTATCATTTTAAAGCAACGTGCTACACCGTTTCAAGGTGGTGGGGCCTAGGACCATCTCCATGGTCTGTGTCAGCTCACCATGTTGTGTTACGGGGTCTGACTTTTCTCAAGTGGTATCATAACAGGAAAGAAAAAGTGACGATAAAATGGCAGAACTGAAAAGTTTCGACTGCCAGTGATCAGAGCTGAAATTAACTCCAAAGCTCACTGACAAAGAAAAGCCTGGAGTTACAATATATAAGTGAATAGGAGAGTATCAAGCTCTTAATTTAGAATGCATGAACAATGAAAATTTGATTAAATGAAAGCTCTTGCTACTAGGTTTCGGCTTTAAAATAATTGCTCCAGAGGGTTAGGGCACACAGGGTAGCTCATAATTAGTATATTAGAAAAATAATGCAAATAAATAAACAACTTTTTCAAAGGCAAAAATCCCAGTGTTACATAACAGAGACTAAGGAATGACTGCTGGCTGGAAAGGTCTTTGAAAAATTCCATATTCATTATCCTTGAGGCAAAGAGAATTAAAATAAAGCAGAAAGTAGAGCCTCAAGAAGACTTCAGTGCAGACAGCACAGACTCAATTTCCATCTAAAGTAATGGTGTGAGCAATCTTACACCATTACTCCCAGCTCCAGTAAGTTCATTGTGCCCGTATTACTGCCTGAAAACTGCACATACAAAAGGAGAAACCAAAGTTTCTCTCCGGGCTTCATCTCATTTAGATAATGGAGTTCAGTATGATGGGAATTTTTGTGTCATGGATGAGCACTCTAAGTGATAGAGAAATGAAAGTCGTCAGCAGCCAAAGGCATATGTTGGACTGACACAGCACTACCAGAGACACTTACAGAAAGTAACATCCTACTTCTAGGACATATAGGTCCTGTAGGTGTAGGCTGACAGGGAAAAAAACATTATTTCATTTGTGCGTTTGCTGCTCTAAGTCATCTACGGAGGGTAGAGGAACACCTATTTAAGGAAGATTTAAAGGGAAAAGAAAACCCAGACTACGAACACACTGTCTCATATAAGTTTTAGCTGGTTCTTCTCTGCTTAAACCAAATCATGACCTATATAAACAGGTGAGGTATATAAACATCCTATATGTAGTACATTCAGTTGAATAAACAGTTTGCATACTAATGTAAACAGCTTAGGTGTTTTAATGTGCTGGTGCTATAGCAGGTTCTTAGATACAGATTTTAGAACTTAAAAGGAAACATGCATATTCAGGTTTTTCAATTAAAAATAAATATACTCAGGGCCTGGGACTATTTTCTCTCTTGATCTTGCAAATTCTTTTCTCAGTGCCATCAGTCAATTCCATAAAGTTATGCATGGTTGGTAACAGCTTTCACCTTTATTTTCATCAAGAGGTGCCTGTAAATAGTGGCAGTGTGGGTTTCCCCCCCCCCAATTTTCCCTCTCCCCTCTTCAATTCATGAATTGAAGCACGAATACTTAAGGTTTATGACAGAGGCAATGTCACCGCCTGCTTTCTAGGAAAATTAAACAAAATAAAGAAAAATATCTCATGAGATATTTGCGATTTGCCTAAAAAGGAAGAAGGAATTTGGTAGAAAATTGGATCTGGTAATTGATTCTGTGGTGTTGCATATCAGCTGAGGCTGTGTTGACAGATTTTCATCACTGACTGTCTTAAAACTCTGATGTTTAAACCTTGCTCTGTGGCTGGCTACATTAAATGCATTCTCTACTTTATGCTCAATAAGAAGGGACTCCTAGAAGAGGCCTTCCCAGGTCTGTCATCAGCTAAATTAGGAAATTAAAATTGATTCCTAGGAGTCATGTTACAAAAGTTATGGGTTCTTTTAAGAAATTCAGCATTCGAAATACAGCTGAGCCCATAAGCACAGCCAACAGGATTTTTTAAAAAAGCCGGGGGCAGGGGTAAGCCATGATGCTGCAGCATTTATTTCTCTCTTAATTACAGGTGTTGATGTCTGTGCCATCTGGCCTGTCTCATGGCAAAAATCTCACCAGCTGAAGAGTGCAGAAATAAATAGACAACTTGTTAAAATGCATTGACTGTATGCACTGCTGACTAAGCAATTGTTGTCAACTAAAGCTGAATTTCCTCAGCACAGATCCGGGTGCAGTTTCTCCAATTGCTGTTAACATGTAGGAATAGAGTTTCCATTCTGTCAAAGAGAGAACCAAATGAGGCATTCGAGAGGGCATCATCAAGAAAAGTTCAAACTCAGATTAACAGAAAGATTGTCACTCTTTCAAGTGCTCAGATAAGCTTTACAACTGGTTTCGGCAAAAACTGAATAGTTCATTCATCTTCAACTCAGGTATCCGTACACTGCAGTACATCTGCAGTTTTATCACTGCTTTGTAGGTCATACTGGGGTAGAAAACCAGTGTGGTAAACATTCTGTTCTAGATTCACACTGCCAAGTTCTAGGGTCCAAACTGTGATGCCTCTGTTAATAATTTAGATTGCTTCTCTCTCCCTAGAGCAGATGAAGATGGCCAGGTGCCTTGAGAGGGGGATTCAGCTCAAATGCAAGGTAAATTACCTCTAGAAGTAACTGCCTGTGAACACTGATCACTAAATCCCTGTTGGATGCCTAAAGCTTGTAGGGTGGGTCCAGACAACCTGTTTGTGCAGCTGATGCCATCTGCACCCACAGGTAGCTCACTGAAATACAGGAAGGAAAACAGAGGTATGGCTCATGAATCATAAAATCACTGAGGTTGGAAAAGAATTCTAAGATTGAGTCCAACCATTAACCCAGAACCACTGTGATTACCACTAAGATAGCCCCAAGAGCCACATGCACATGCCTTTTGAACACTGCCAGGGATGGTGATTCTATCACCTCCCTATGCAGCCTGTTCCAATGCCTGACACCCCCCCTTCAGTAAAGAAATCTTCCCTAATATCTATTCTAAACTCCCCTGAAACAACAACAGAGTCCATTTCTTCTGGTTATCCAGGTAGAATTGGTGGCCATCAGTTCATGAAATATGTGCTGACAAAAGCCCCACTCTGTATCCCTATTGCACCAATGAGCAAAGCTGGTTCATCTGGAAGCCAGGATAACCAGAATATTTTAGATGTGATTCTTTTCCCCTCCAAGCTGTACACTGAAACTATAGAAAAGCAGGGATTTTTTTTAGAAATCTGTTCTGACTGCTAAGTAAAAGGATAATGCTGGCAACTCAGGAGTGCCTGAAGTGGGACTGACAGTACTTGGGTCACTCTTATGAGCTCCAGTTTCTGGTTTCATCTGGGCTTTGTTGGTTCATGTTTTCCCTTGCTGTGATAAAGGACATCATCTGTTTTCAGATATATTCGTGAAACTTCCATTGACATCACTGGGAGTTGTACATGAATAGCTGACACCAGAATTTGGGCCTTAAAAGTTTATGGTGCCCTGAGGAGTTGTTTTTATGTATTTTGCTTGGTTTCATCTGTGAATATCCTGGGATACAGCTGCTCAACCAAACAACAAACATGCTTCAGGAACTCAAACTATTCATGAAACACTATCTAGTCCAAATAAAGGTGTCCTCAGGGCATGAAGTAAATATATGGAATTTATGCAATATTCATGCATTTGCTTTACATTCCTAATGTTTTTGTCACATATTCACTGAATTACTCCATCATGGAATTTATTCATGAAAATATTTCAGCAGAAATAAAGCATGGAATGAGAGGAGAGGAAAATATCAGGAAAGATATAGGAATATTGACAAACTGTATAAAAAAACATTTCTAAAAATAATCTCAAGAGTCCAGGAAAAGCTTCTACATATCTCCTTATATTTTGACTGAAGAAAGATTGATTAAACCTATACTATGCCAGAGAATATCATGAACATGATACCATTTTCCTTTTAAATGGAGCAATCTGTGTTATGGTAAATGATTGCAAAAAATGCATTAGATAGCTATTTAGTCGCTATAATAGATTAAAAGCTGTGTTGTATAACCAAAGCACTATCACTCCCGTGTAGAGCTGTATTGCAGTGGCAGTCACAGATAAGCAATGTGATACTGCAAGCCCCTTTCTGGGGTCACTGCTCCCTCAGCTACTGCAAAGCTGGGAGCCACCAAGCAGTTTTCTTCCTTTCTTCTCTGGGATCATTAGGAATATTAAGTCCCACTCAGTCTTGCATTTACCTAAGAAGAAAGACTGTCATTACATCTCCACTTGGTGCAGGGAAACAAGGAAAGGGAAACATCAAAAGTTGATATTCTTGGATAGATTCATAATTCTTACTGCCCAAATCTATCTCCAAAGGAATTATATACAGTTTCTGCATAAAGTTCTGGTCTCGGAAGTTAGAAACGTGAGTGGATCCCAAATCTTATTATTTCTTGGAGGATTTTGTAGGAGAATAAAAATTTCCTATTGTCAGCTATCACAAGATTCAAAAGCAAAATGTATATTTCAGATGCTTTCTGAGCCTGCCATAAGCCACATCATGGTATACACTGTCATAATACAGAAAAGATTTTAGATTAGAGACTGATATGTTTGTAGATATTAGAATAAGAATAAAACTATTAAGAAACTATGGCTGGACTGTAAAACCAGCTGGTAGAAGAGACTCTTACTACAAGAAAAACACATATTTTTCATTGATTAGTCACTGAAATGAGCTAATGAAGGAGGACATCTGCATGTCTGAATTCTTACAGCCTTTGATCCATGTCAGTGTCTTCCAGTTGATGCCTTTCTGGAACATATACTTTAATTAAATACAAGATACTGGCTATATGCAGGTGTGACAGGGTGGAAATCTAACATTTTGAGATGCATTAAAGCTTTTAATTGATTAAATAGCCAAAAGATTTTGTGGGACTTTTCTTTTTGTGTTGTTGGTTTTGTTTTCTTGTCTGTTTTTTTGAGGTTTTTTTCTGAGGAAAATAAGGTTGATTGTTGTAAAAAGTTATTGGCTAGAGTGTTTTGAGGGGATTTTCTTTTTTTTGGTGTGCATGTGTAGGTCATGAAGTATTGTATCCTGAAGTGTAGATAAGCTGTCTCTGAATTATCTGTAATGTCAGGATTTTGACTGTATAGACAAGGTTATAAAAATCAGCAGAAATTATGATATTAATAGCTTTGCTTTTTCTGTTCATGCTGTATTGTTTGGAATAGCTATATCTGCTGAAAAGTATTTCCTATACCTGAGTTTTTTTCCTAGTAACACTGATCATAGCCTGCAGACAATTGTAGGGCAAAAAGAATAGGCTATAACAAAAATGAAGAGCTGTTAAACTCTCATCATCAGGTTCTTCCTGATGATGAATTGATAGCTGAAGCTAAAACGACCACTGTGAACATCCGTGCTGCCTTCTCAATAATACAGGCTCGAAAAATTTGTGCAGCAAAGTAATTTCTCTTAGAGCTAGAGTATCTTTTCAAACTGTGCTGGGGTTTTTTTATTGAAGGATCTGATGTGACAAAAAAAAATCGACCACAACTTCAGGCAGGTTCTCTCCAAACTTAGTTACCCACACCATTAAGAAACAAAATAAAGAAGCTTTTATTTATTTTATTTTATTTTTTTTTAATTTTTCTGCCTTCCGATTGTATTTCACTATGGCTTTGTCTGGGCCACAGAAGCTCCTGCTATCATCATAAGTAATGGTCAAAACATTTGTCATTCAGGTTAAATCCCTTGTAAAAGCTATCTCTAGTGTCTCCCTGTGGAGTAATGTAATTGTAGGCACCAAGATGAAGGAACTGGAGCCTCACTGGAGCCAATGACCACGAAGATCTGCAGTGCACAGGGTTGGCACAAGAGGAGGCAGAGGAGGGAGAAGAGCATGAGAAGCTCAGAACCACAGGTGAAACTGAAGAAGGTGGGAACATCCCAGGAAAGTGACAAAGCTGCATGGATAGGAAATGGAAAAGAAAGAGAGGCTAGTGTTCAAATAATTGTGCATGTTATGATTCATATACAAATGTCTGGAAGAGTTACTCTGAAATGGATGATGCCATCTTTGCAAAGAAATCAGAAATGGAATGGAATACATTGACAAGTATATAAGAAAAATACTGCATACTATCAATACCTTTCCTCAACCCTGTATTGCTGAAAGACCTGTTGCCATTATAGCACTCAGACATATATATACACCTACGTCTGGATCTGCTTTTGAAAATGCTCGATTCTCAGTTCCCATATTCCTGACACGCTCACACCCTGGAGGAATCAGTAGATTGCACAGGGTGTAAAAGTCATCCCAGATTCCTGCCTTCAACCTCTTTAATATTTGATGAAGAGTGTGGATACACCCTGATGCTTATCACAGTATCACCCAGTGTGGTTTAAGACCTGGTTGATTCTGTTTTGTTAAGAGGGAAGGAATAAAAGAGATTTTAACCATAAGTGTTTGAATATAATGTATATGTTCATGTTAGAGGCAGACAAAGTTATTATACAGCTTATATCTTTCAGTAAATATGGTTATTAACATTTCTTTGTTTTTTGTACACCAGTCAATTAAAGTATACTCCTCCTACAGAGAATGATATAATACAATTTCAGTGTTAATTCGTTCTCATCCTCCCTCATCATAAACCTTTCTTGCACAACCAAATTCACTCCAGGCTGCTCAGCCCTGCATGCATATCTTGAATTTCATTACAATTTTCAGTACAGAGCTCATCCGAGCTGTGAAAGAAGATATTTAATAAGTTCAGTACATTTATGGTTCCAAGAGTTCCATCGTACAATTATATCATCAGGCCATTCTAAGAGAATTTGTTTAATTTTCGTATGAAACGCTTATCAAACTCAAAGGAGGAGAAGAGCAAACTGGGTCTCAGTTGTGGCTGGCTAAAAAGATAAAGAAATATTTTATTTTATGAGGGTTTTTGCATACATGAACAGAACTTTCCATTCTTGACAGTGCCAGGTGAAAATCTAATCTTTGCATGTTGCATTGTTATTCTCACTTCCCTTAACTACGATGTACAACCTGGACAGATGTAAGAAGCCTATATCAACCCAAAACAAATCAATGATTTCAGTGAAAGTGGTGGCTGTTTAACATTTCCCCAGAGATGATGAGCAACACTTAAAACTGACTGCTATGTTACTACACTTCTCACAGTGTAATAGAGGAAACTTGCCTTTCATGATTTAATACTTGTAAGACTCAATGAGCTTACTCTAAAATACCTGCTTCACACTGAGAAAAATAAATCTATTTTAAAATAGTTAGTATTTTGGTGGATAATGGCTGGTTTTATATTAAGTAGATAGCGATATATACAGCACAATACTATTTTTATCATCTTAATGCAATGAAGATTAAAAGAAGTAGTGATGTAAAAAATAATTATAAAAAATATTTCTAAGGAGTGTTAATTCCCAGAGTACTGGGCCTGAAGTGCAATGCTTGGTGCAATACAAAAGGGTAAACTAGAGGGCAGACTGCTCTGTTTTTCACCACTACATTACTTTTCGTGCCCAGAGCCCGTTCTATTGTACTGGCTGGAAAAAAGAAAGGGAAACAAACCCAGGAGCTGTCCAGTCTCCAGAGCCACCATAACTTCAAAAAAAGGGTTGTACTGAGCTGGAGGCACAACCCTCTGGAGATAGTTACTTTATCACTTCATAAATATGCACTTTGATTACAATGTCTATTCACTGCTTCAATCAGTACAATGATGGATTTATTGTTCCAGGGCTAAATATACTTTTGGCTTGAGGAAATAAAAGTGATTATGTTTCATTCAGAAGACCATTTGGACCACTTTCCTAGGCCGTGTTACATTTTGGTCATAGAAAAGACAGACTCAAAATAGCTAGAAATAAACAGCAAAACAGTGCATTGGATTTTTAGTTGTGTCCACTCATCACATATTTCTCTTTCTGCACTACTACCACCAAAAATGCTTCTGCACTAGCCATGTCAGCAGTTTGGATTTATGCTGTCCCTAAGGTCTCATTTGGACTTTTCCCTACTGTCAGCAGCCCTTGCTCTCCCCGGGTTACTGCCTGTCTTTCTCCTGCAGAAGGTCTCTAGGTCAGTGGTGGTGTCTCCCCACGGTGAGAGTAAAAGCAGTGGCCCTTTGTCAGACAAGTTCACAGCCTATCTCGTAGTAATATTTCAATTATCTTTAGGGAGATTTTTGTTGGGAGACCATCCCAAACAGCCTTAGGCAGCTCAAGGATAGGAGTTTTAGACCTCCAAAATTTGACAGGTACCAGAACTTCAGTGACCTCTGCAGCTGATGTCCAGGGATGGAAAGCAGGAGTTTCTGTGTTCATCGCTTTCTGTTATAACAGCCAGAGGAATGTGGATTACCCAAGGCAAGTCAGGTGCCTGAGTCGTTGAGTCAACCAGTGACTCAGGGCATCCAGGTCCTGCAGGTCTTGCAGGCACTTGAAATACCTGGTTTGCCCGAGTCAGCAGGATCTTTTCTCTCTTTGAGGATCCCTGGTCACCCCAGTTGTCTGAGGGACGCCACTGCCCGCAGCAGCCCTGCCATGGCAGTCACCTCAATTACTCACCTCAACCTGCTGTGGTTTGCAGGAAAGTGCACCATAAATACCATGGCACTGATGGAACTAATTTTGAAAATGTTGTGTACAAAGACGCTTTTCAGAATCCATATGTTTTGAATTATCTCTGTATTTCTAAAAATATGATCCTTTCATATATGTATATATATATGTGTATCTATCTATCTATCTATATATATATATCTGCAGCACTTATTCACAATTTTTTAAACTAAATCTAAAAATTACCAAAATTGCTTTCCTAGTGAAAAATTAAATCCAATAAATTCAATTGACCCTTTAATTACCAGGTCAGCAAATTCTTGGCATTAGAACACAGTTTTATTCCAAAAACCTATGCCAATCAAAGCTTTCCGTTTGGGTTTAACATAGGAAGCAGCATGTGACTGACCATACTTGCAGGCAGTATTACTATTGCTTTGTGAAATGTTAATTTCTTTAAAAGAAACCTATTCCCAGAAGTAGACAGCATGATAATTGGTAAAAAAATTGGAAATACAGATATTGTTTACAGACAATCTAGAAGAGCAATGTAATCAATAAATAGCACTGACAATAATTTAATAAGAATAATAATAACCTCTATGGCAACTAGTTCTAGAGTCAACACATTCAAAAAAGCAACAACTTCTTTAGGTGTGCCAGTTCATTATTACTTCTTATGAATAATAAATGTTCTGTTCCTGAGCTGCTCTTTCACACACCTTTTGTTTTTCATGCTGTCCTGTACATTTCTCTCTAAGCTAGCATAGTGAAATACACTTTATTGGATAACATTTGGAGTATCTTTAATACAGATGTAACATGTCTCTTGAATTTACAAATAACATAGGGACTGCACTAAAATACCTATGACCTTTCCATTCTCTGCACAGGCAACCAGTATGGTACTGTGAAATACCCCGTAGCTTGAAAAGAGTGTTGCTTCACAAAATTAAATGTAATATTTGCAGGTAGAAAAGTGTAATTACCTGGAGACTGTAAGTGCTTTGACATCTCACACCATCAACAAGAAAACTGCTGCTATGGTGTACCAGATCTATTGTTGACAAGTCATTTTACATCCAAGTTATGGGAAATAAGAATAAAAGAACTTCAGCCAACTAAAATAATATTGATAATCACATTCCAAATAAAAGTTCTAATCCTGTGCTATTGGAGTAAATGGGATTTTAACCATCAAATCTGAAGGGGACTATGACTGGGCCTTGTATTTTTCAGTGAGTCAGAGTACTGACATATGCGCCATATACTGTTATTGACGATTCCTTACACTTCTTAATGTTGTGTTGACTTGTTTTCTGGCTTTGGTGGCTACAACTGCTGTTAAAACCATGGTAACTCTCTTGGCAGCCTGCACACCTTTCATCATTCTCCTTTTTAACTCTAATGTTATTTCACAAAGAAGACAAACAGTGGAGAGAAAGACGAAATGAGAAATGGATCTCCTGTTTCTGTGTGTTAAAAAGTACTCCATGTTAACTCTTTTCTAGAACACAATTTCGTTCTTTTAGCCTAACAGTCAAAAGGAAAACTGTCAAAGCCACAAAATAACATCCTCTCTTTATAAAGAGTTTGAGAAAATGCAAAATTATGCATCTTAGTTTATTTATTGCTTGGATCACAAGCTATCAAAATAGTCCATGTTTCAAAAATTTATTGAGCTGTGGAGAGTGTGAAACTGCTACCAGTCCCATTCTGAATTTTTCTTATAAAACCAGATAATATCAACAACAACAAATGATTAAGCAAAACTGAGAATTTCACCCAGGGCAAAATTTCTCCACCAGTTCCCAAAAGAACAAAGATTTTTGTCATGGGCAACAACTCAGTCATTTTACCAGACAATGCAATTATTCTGTGGCAAAATCTGATAGGGCATTGCTCTGGAATGGAGAAAAGCTGGTTTTCTTTGATGCTTAAAAAAATAAACACGTAAATTAACTAACCATAGGATTTTTTTGCTCTATGTGTGGCATTATCTGGCTGTGTAGTGCTTTGACAACAAGTGCTTTGACACAAATCCCTTTTATCAGAAATACAGTAGTAGATCATCATTATTTCCTACCATGATAGCAAAAATATGACCATATTTGGCTGGTCTCTGAATATTGAATAAATTAAGTAATGCAAATGGTGGTATTAATGAAATAGTACCATGGTAAAATTAGATATAGATAGATCACTTCACAATGCTATTTAGTTGTCACAAAAAAAAAAAAAAAGTCTTATTTGCATAGCACATAAAAAACTATTTCATCAAATTTTTACAGTTCAAATTATGTAGAGGCAAAGAAGAGTTGGAAGGCCCTGGGAAAATAAGGAAAGCTTAAGATATTTGTCTCTCTGCTGAAATAAAGAGTCTGTATCAGAGCAGGGAAAGAATCTCCACAGCCTTTATTTAGTGCCCTTAGGACTAGACAGTTCTAGTTTGTATAAATGTTGGCAGTTAGTTTTCCTCAAAATCACAAAAGTGCATTGCAGTGCACTTTGCTCCACAAATGCATAAACATTAGGAGTGATGGGTACGTAGAAGATTAATGGCTGCAACTGTTTCGAACCTTTCCTGCAATAGAGAAACCCTGAAATGCCTCTGACAGTTCATGTGTTTTGTGGAGTTCTGCACATCACAGTGCTGCAGCAGATGAAGCTCCGCACCAAATCCACTCAGAAAGAGTCCTTAAATTTCCATCATTATGGATCAAGTTAAAGACCTTGCTACTTTTGAGAAGGAAGAAGTTAGCTTCTTCCAAGGCATTCTATTGAAAAGAGAAAGGAATATAAGAAAGTGTGCACTCTTACATGACATTGACAGAGGAATCTTTCCACACAGAGATCTTAACATTATTCAGCTACTAGTCATACTACAGGAACCCCACTGAGGTCAATAGACTAGCCCAGATACAACACCAATAAAATTCCTGTGTTGATAGTAGAGCAATTCTCTGCACCTGATGAGGCTCCTTAGCAGAGAACTGAGGGAAGTGAAAGTGTCATTGTGTCCTCTAGTCCTTCCTATACCTGGATGATGTTCAGTGAAATCAGGGTTTGTGGCTTTGGGTTGAATATTGAAGTCACGAGCAAGTGGTTCCTATTTACTTGCTTATAATATAAGCAGTTGTACCATACACTTGTTTATGGCCTTCACAAAACATTATTTATGCATACATATTAAAATTATTTATTCATGCAAAAACACAGTATTTTTAAATATATGCATATACATATATTATCAACACATACAGAAGCTCAGCATAGCTCCCATTAAGTCCATTAGAAATGGCATCAGACCTTGTGGAAAGAATAGCTACTCACATTTTCTTTGCAGTGACTGTGTGTACACTATGATCTTCAGCTTTCAGAGATTTTAATGATGATCAACACATAAATTAATGTCTTTGAAAAGCCGCTCTACCTGTTTGATAAAACACACTGTACAAACAAGTCTGGTTAATTGTTGCTGTGAATTCAACTTTATGCTTGCTCTAGTAAAAATCTGTCTTGTTTAAGCACAACAGTTGTGGATTTAATTAAATATATTGCTTAGTGAAGCATCTGTTTAAAACATTAATGAATGGCAGCTCCTCTGAGACCTCCATATGTAAAGGTTTTTCACTTCGTAACCCAACCTTAAAATGTGCTTTAGAAGTTATAAACCATTAGTTCATCCTTTGTTTTGGGCAGATTTTTCATAATTAAAAGGTATTTCTTCTCTAAGTCTGTGCTAATTGATTTAAAAAAATCTTTTTTTGGAAAAAACAAAATTTAAAAAATCAGGGATTCAAGTTTTAACCTGACTAATCAAAAGTAAGAGATATTCCAAAAAGTCAGAGCGGTGTATTCCTTTTTTACTGCATTTGCTGAAATGGAAATGAATATTCCTCTCTTATTGTGCTTATACACTCTCAAGTATAACCCCTGTAGGGGACACCTCTTCCCAGACCACATCCTAACAGGGTTAAGCTGGGAGTGCACCAATACAAAGTTACAGTGAGGAAGAGGTGAATTGCACTCCCAGCACCTCCATACCATGGCACAAAGGCAGCAGTATTATGAATGGACTTCAGGAGGTTTGCATCAAGACATGAGGTCAGTTCAAGCCCAGAGCAGTGCCCAAATGCTGCATTGTTACTATGCTCTTGATCAGTAAAGGGAATTTGGGGGAGTGGGGGCGGGGGGAGTAAGAACCATATACAACCACTACATGTAAGATTGTCTAAAGGTGACCTGGCTGCAGACTAACCCCAAAAGATTTTTAACACAGTTGTCACTAACCTGATTCTATTTAGGAAGACACTAAAAAATAAATGGGCATAAACCATATTCTGACACACAAGGAGTGTCACAGCCCTAATTAGGGTAAGAAACACTGGTATTCCAGGTCTTTGAAGCTCATTCAGGGAATAAGTGAATTCGTAGTTCTCCAGAGCTGTTCATGTGCCCCTGGTTATGATCCAAATGGGTCCCTAAAACATAAAAGTGAGAAATATCTGGGTAAAAAGGGGAAAATTCTTGAGGCACCCTGGCTAAATTTAGTAGCATATTTTGGTAAAAACGTTCATGCTTAGCTTCGGCCAACACAGGACCCTTTCTACATTTAAGCCCTTCCAAACATCTGGATTGCCTAGAATGTCTAGCCTTCCAAAGTGTTTACTTGTAAAGCTCTTCAAGAGAAAGACTGTCTTTATTTGTGCTCAGTGTAGTATTTATGGCTGTCTTTCAAAAATAGGAAGGGGAAAAAGATATAAGAGGTGTTCAAACTCTGCTGACTCAAAAGCCAGAAGAGTCAAAGTGATAAATGAACCTGCTTTTACTAAGCTCAGAAAAAAAATTGGATGGGCAGCTCATACTATAGGTGAAAAGAAACCTTCTTTACAGCTTAAATAGCAAGTGACCAATCTCTTTTATGAGATTTTTTTCTGAGTACCCAAATTTACCATGAAAATGTCTTTCCACCAAATGTGATAATCAAAGTGGACAGCTGACCTCTCATTTCTTACAGAAAAGCTACAAATATATTTAGGTCTGGTGTCAGAAACATCCAGAGACAGCAAAATTGCCTTCATTTGAACACTAGCCAATCTAGATGAGGCTCTGCAAAATGATTTTTCCACATTTTCTCTGCTGTGGAAATAATGATAATAATTTAATTGTTCAAAACAGGTAATAAATACAGTTATTTACTCTGAAAAGTATAAAATTATGAGACTCTGGACTCTCTGAGACTCTCTCATATTTCTCGTTGTGTGGTTTTTTTAATATTCATAAAATATAGCATACAGGATGAATTTCAGATTCCTCTTAGTTATTTAATTGATAACATTCTATTTGGGCATAAGATGTGGCTTTGAAGAAAGAAAATTCTAAATGTTCGGTGCTCTAGGATTTTTTCCTTGCGTGTTTTATAGAACTAGAATAACATCAAAACAAATGCCAAAAAATACCTTGAAAAATTAATGTTTTCCATTCACTTAGTAATACACACGTTTTTGACTGGTATGTATCAAATGGCTTTACCAAGGAATGGAATATAAGAAACTTTATTTTCAAACAGGAAAACTGAGGCACAAGAATATTAAAATGGTTTACCAGCAGTCTTCAGGAAAGTGTGACGGAGCCTTTTGAGGTCCAGCTGAGTGCTGTTCATCGTTGGTCTGTTAAATGTTGCTGATATTTTGTGCAAATCAGCTATTACAACATACTCAGCCATGGAAATATTACAAATCTTTTGTTTCCAACATCAGACAAAACCAAAGACATATCTGTTATATGAGAATTAGAATTTTAACTCACTTGCCATTGCTAAAAGAGTCTTTCAGAAGGTCACAGAATTCACCCTGATAAGATCTGATTTCTAATTAAGACTTTTATAAAACAAAACATACTTTCCTCTGAGAAAGCAAAACCAAAAACTCCAGACAGCATCTTTAAGATGTTTTACAATTCTGACCTCAACAGACAAAGAACAGAAACTCGATTAGTGGTGAAAATCTTTGATTTCATTTTGGCATTTACGTTATGGGAAGAAGGGAAATATACATGCTTCAAATCTTTTATACATATAATGTTCCTACTCTGATTTGTGACTAGAGTATCAGCTTGGATTTTCACTGGATATGTCTAGGCTAATCTAGGCTTAAAATTAAATTCTCAAGGAAATTTTGGGTTGTAATGCAACCATCTATGTACCATGTCTACATCTAGAAGGCCTTCTCTGCTACTTATAGCTATTACCACAGGGAATGTATAGCAACTGCCAGTGACAGAAGAATGTGCCACTGAAGCCATCCCCCAGCACAGTGGAAGGAGGTCAGTAGGCTTTATAAGCAGTTTGCTATGCAGCTCAGACCCTCTGCTGCCACCAAGAAAAAGCTGACTGAAAATATGTGATTGTTCTGTTGGAAAACAGAGTGGGGGAAAACCTTCCTCAATTGGAAGATACCTTAGCTCTGTGGCCAAGCAGATGGTATGGCTTCTCTTGTGAGGGCAAGAACATGACACGGTATAGGCAAAGGAGCAGTCTCAGATTGCTAAAGAAATGCGGATTAAACTCTTGTCTTGAACAGCAATGAAAACTGCCCACTCAGTACTCTTATATGACACTGTTATGTCTGGCATTTGGATTTGTGATCGATGAGATTTAGATCTTAGATCTATGAGAATTATTGAACAGGGCCTCCCTGGGCTCTTGGTACTGAGGAACAACATTTCCCATTCCTAACCTGCACAACAAACCATCCAGTCCCTACACAGATGCGAAGGGCTGAACACACTGCTCGGACCTGTGAAACCTTATCCTTCCAATAGTGACAGGACCAAAGGGAGTCATTTTAAACTGAAGAAGAGGAGGTTCAAATTAGATATTAGGAAAAAATTCTTTACTGTGTGGATGGTGAGGAACAGGTTGCCCAGAGAAGTTGTGGATGCCCCGTCCCTGGAAGTGTTCAAGGCCAGGTTGGATGGACCTCTGAGCAACCCGGTCTAGTGAAAGCTGTCCCTACTCGTTATCTTTAAGGTCCCTTCCAACCCAAACCATTCTATGATTCTATGTGAGAAACATGTCCTTCTTTTTGATTGATTGATTGATTGAAAAATCAATCAAAATTTCAAAATTTCTCTTTTTTTTTAAAGGATTGATTTTGATTGATTCAAAAGCCTCTGTAGGCAGTGGAAATACGAACGTTCTGATCTCTAAGGCTTGTTCGTTTGCTTTTTGATGATTTTCTAGAAGACCAATAAAGATCTATAGTGTTATCATAGACTATTTCTGATTTTAATTGAAGAAACACAACTTTAAGTCCTTCCCAAATTAATCTTTTTTTCCTATGTGAAACAAATGGAAAAGTCTGTTATTTAAGCCACAATTAAATATATACTTTTCCCTCACATATAATTACATTCGCTGCATGGAATACTGCTTTCACTTATCCATAAAGTTTTAGAAAAAGTGAAGTGCACAAAATCTGCTAAAAATACTCTAGAAGAAATAATTTTTAAATCTTCTTAAATAAACCTCAAAAGGAACTCTGCAGAAACCGTTTATCTCTTTTGTTGGTAACTTTAAATTTGACTGTTAAACTAAACTAAAAAAAAATTCTTTTTTATTTGCTGTAGAGCAAAAAGGTCCACAGAACTGATTGGAACCTGCATTTTGGTTCATGCCCATGTCTTATTGAAAATTTTCTGCGTTATTTTCAGTGGTTAAAAAAACCAGCTACCCTGTCACAGAAATTATATTTGTAAGGAAAATTGCCAGGACTGATTTAATACTGATAAAAACAAATATTGGTGTGAATTTATGGACTAAATTCACAGCACAATCTCACAGCATTTTATCCAAGACGTAGTTTTACAATTCAGAGGAGACCAAACCCAGTGACTAAATAAATATAAAATGCACTTTACTTTACAGGTCACAACTAAAGTATGCTGGCAGATATGGTCAGTGATGCACCAACCAACTTCGTCTAAGCACTCATACATGACTTGGGAATTAAACAGATAGCTGCTTACTTTTCAGCTAAAAGCTCCAGGAGACCCTGTCATAGTCATTCGTTCACACCTCAGTAGAAAACTATGTCTGGTGAATTCAGTGCTTTCCTGATTGTTGTTACTTTTACAAGTGCCAGTGGGTTATTGGCTTCATTTGAAGTTTTAGTAGAACAATTAATCTTTTTGGAGATTCCAGTCCACTTTCTGATATTTTCAGAAGTACTAGCAGTGAGGCATAATTTGGAAAACAAAATTAATTCTTTACCAGACTGGCCTCATGCCCTACCTTCATTAGAGCAGTGGGATCATTTTGCTTCCTAGAGTTGCATTTTGAGAACTGTGAGTATCTCATTACTCCGTTACCTTCTGGAACACCCTGTGTGTAGCGGAGGTTAGAGGCAATGAGTTATGGTTGGAGGTGGAAAACAGACCAAAGCAAGGGAGACAAAATTCAGTTTTAAGCCAGAATATCCCTTTCTCCGCCGCATAATTTGATACATTATTTCTTTAATCCACATGCAGCCTCTGTTATTCAGGAGGTAGAACAACGAACCATTGGTGGAAGGGATGTAGTCCTTTGGGAAAAACTACTTGAGAAAGCCAAATAATTATCAAACAATCAGCAAGAGTAGAATTCTGGCTAAAAAGAAGTGCAAAAAATGTAAAAAATAAAAATTGTCTTTGGCATGGATACAAAGAAGAGGACTTGCATAGAATTGTGTTCCTGGAGATTAGGACTGGAACTATCTACTGTAACTATCTACTCTCTACACTGGACTATCTACTGTAACTTCTTGCAGAAGAAAGGCCATAGAAATACATCCAGATGTGAAATTAATCTAAGTGACTGTTTTTCTTCACTGTGTGAAGTAAAATCAGTGGTGTTTCATGTTTATTTGTATTCAAGAACATTAACTCTGTGGAAGTTATCTACGGTAAATATTGCGTCCACACAGACTTGATCACTGGATTCCACGTGTTCTATATAGAACGGAATCAATTAGTTAGGACTGCAATAATTGTCATCATTTACTCCTGCTTAGTTTCTTCCCCACACAGATCTACAGGTGCACAGACTCCCTTCACTGGCACTGCAGCTTTGATCATGAGGACAAAAGTCCCCAAACATAGTGAAAGAACAGAATGAAAGACAGAAGAGACTGGGGGTTTTTTTGTGCTCTTTACTTCTTTAAGTGACTCTCTATGTGATATCGTAATTGGCAATTATTCCCTCAGCAGGACAAAATTGAATAATCACCTTGAAACCCCTCTGCAAGAGGATACCACCACTGCCCCAGTAGTTCTGGAAAACAGTATCAAAGAGGAGGTCACTCTGGCAGGGGGTTCCATGCATTTACTCTATGTGGCTCCTGCCACGACAAAGAATAAAGACCTGTAGACCAGACAGGAAACATTACACCAAAGACTTGGTAAGTCAGACAGACATATTTTTGTATTGTTTTGGACTAACAAAATATTATTCACATCACAGCTAAAATGCAGGAAATGTGGTACTGAAAATTTTTACATTTAATTTGGATCGTGGTAGTGAGTTTACCCCAGCCAAGCCCCCAGGAGCTAAGGCCCCACCAAATTGCTTGCTCCCCCGGCAGGATGCAGGAGAGAATCACAAGGGCAAAAGTGAGAAAAACTTGCAGTTTGAGATGAAGACACTTTAAGAAGTGAAGAAAAAAGGAAAAAAACCCAAATGATGCAAACACAGTTGCTCTCCACCTCCCATCAGCAGAAAAAGGCCCACAGAGTAGGCCACACAGGTAGTATTAGAGCACTTCTATATTCATGACAGAAGTGGAGAAGTGAGGCACAAGTTGGAGTTAGAATCACAAAAATATCAAGTTTTTTTCCTACACTAAAAAGTTCCTTCCACTAGTCTTGTAGTGACCTGTGTCTCTGTCAGCAGACAAACCCAGCAGAGTAAGAGAACTGGCTGACAGAACTATTTCTAAGAAACTTACATGACATCTAGGAGAGTCAAAACCTGAAAACTCTTTTCTTTCTAGAGTTATGGCTTTTGTTGGGAAAGCTCTGACATTTAGAGAACACACAAGGCATCTAAAATCATGGTCTGCTGAGTAAACACAAAATGTAACTCATCAAACCTCCTTTTCAGATGCACCTAAAGTGACTAAGGATTTCATTTAGGATACCTGAGGCCAAGTTTCCTCATCATCCATCCCTGCACTGGGACCTCTTTTTCCTGAAGACTGTGAGGGCTCCAAAGATGGGAACCCAGGGTTTATGGGAAGGAGAGGGTTGCCAAATATGGCAATTGCCTCCAAAGTAAAAATTCCCAAAATCTTGTTGCTATTAGTAGAACTATTGTCATGGCAGAAGGACCCATCATCTGACAGGGAAGGGATGTCAGAGAATATACCCTTGAGAAATTATTAAATATTTGTCATGTTCACATTAAGTTCCAACCTCTGCCAATAGACGCAGAGCAACTTAAGAATGATCTTAACTGCCCCAAAATCTATATATGAACGAGGTCATGACCAAGCAGCAATGTTCCTCCTTGTGAGTGAACAGCTCTAGCATTTGTTCTATCCCAGCTGCCAAATTTGGCAGCTGTGCTGAACTGCAAGTTCCTATTCAAATCCTATCATCTCTGTTATCCACACACCTTCCCTCAAAGTTGTTTCCTGAACTAGTCCAGGATCTTTCTGTGGGACCTCTTGCAAGAGCATCCTAGGAACAGGAGGAAAGGTCTGGTGAGTTCTTTTCTTAACTCCTTCATCTGAGTAGATGGAGCACAAGTTTTGTGCAGGATGTCAAAACTGGTTGCAAATGGGAAAACAGAGACAGAGCCCATTCCTGGGATCAAGCTCAGCTTGAAGCTGCACCCTGATACCTTCATCCCTTGCTGACCTAATCCTTGGATTACGTAGACCCAGATACAAGCTTGGAGTGGGACAGCTTCTCCTTGGCTTACCTGCAGAACATATGCAGAGGGAGAGATTGGATCCAGAACATCCACATTGTGGGAAGAGATGGGATGGAGTTGAGTTACAGGCTGTTGGACAAAGAAGCACATGGCAGCACAAAGGAGCACACGGCGGCACAGAGAGGTTTGTCTCTGGACGGACCCTGGGGGGAGGAGGTGTCACGCGGCAGAGCCCTACGGAGAGGAGCTGCCGGAAGCTGACAGACGGGTGAACAGCGCCTGATCACCCCATAGCAGGACATTCTGAAAGTGTGTTGCTGATGTGGCAGCATGGGATAGGTCACGTAGTGAGTATTGCCATGTAAGGAAGTACTGTGCCTTGAAGAAGTGTATAAAACCAGCTTTTTTCTTTGAATAAACGATTCAGATTCCCTGCCGGTCTGGGTCTGTGTCCCAGTCGCTACGAATGGTGCCCTGCATCAGGGACCAGAGCTGTAGGTGAGCCACGGGGGACACGAGGGCTGGACAGTCCTCATCGGACCCGGCAAAGTCCGTCTTTCAATCACCGACAACACATCACCTTCTCGCCAAAAAACTCCACTGCCCCTGAAGCAAATATCCTGGTTGCTAATGAGCACACAGACAATTTTAAGAGGTTGTCTTCTGGGGTAGGAGGGCATGCCTGGACCTATCTGTCTGGAAGCTGCTGTGTTCTTCTTAGGAGATGCCAGAGACTGCTGGTGACACAGGGGTCATGAGACTGTGGTTACAGATCTGAAGGGTGTGAACTCACTCCCTCATTTCTCTCCTGTCTTTCCTTCTTTTGGCCAGGCAGCCCCTCTTAGCACACAGACCTCCTCCTGGTTTCATGGAGGCTGGCATCCATGGCACTGAGATATGCAGACAGACATCTGGAGCAGAAGCACAAGAGAAAACAAGCTTAGTGGGAAAGCACTTCAGGCTGAATCATGAACTTCGGTGGAGCAGCTGAGGGGGAGAAGGTATTGTTTGACAATGGCTACCCCTGAGAGTGAAAGCCATGGGAAGGTAAAGCCTCTGTGAGAAAGACAGTAGGATTTCTTTCTCTTTTACTACTTTTGATTTGTTTTATTTCTGGGGCAGAATGACCTCTGCTGTTCTACAGACTGCACTCAGGCAGAAGAAGGGAACTTAGTTTCCTATGGGAATTTCCTGAATAAACACTGTAATTACTTGGGGGAATAAAGATGAGGGCTGGTTACAAAAAAAAATGAGTGAGAGATTAAACTGTTAAGTGGCAGATGAAAACCAATATAGGTAAATGAAAAATGTTACATGCAGTGAGAAACAATCCTACTTTTACATTCATTAAATAGTGGTCAGAGAGATTTCGAAGTTGTTATGATGCCTTAGGTTCTAGCTTTTATATTTTTAAATCCTGTACTGCCTAGTGTGTAACTCTGAAGTTTCTTGTAGCCTGTTAGTTCCTGCTCTCTTATGCCAAATAGACATAACAAAGCCTCTCTGAGCTTGTTGTTCAAGGACACTTAGGCTGTCCTAGGCCCAAAAGGTATAAACTAGGGCCTCTAGAGAGGTGGAGAAATCGAAGAAGTTACATCATTAGCTAAAGTTTTAATTGGCGAATTTGTGCTGATATGCAAATGGACCAAACCTATAAAAGTGTGAAGAACTCGTGACTCGTCGTCCATCTTGGGGTCCATTTTTGGAAGTAGCCTCTGGCTCCCCAGGGTGTACCTTTGAAGGCCTTTCAAATAAATATCCACCTTTAGTCCCTTACTCCTGTTTCTAGGTAGCCCGTCAAGGCATCAGTTATAGAGAGAGCTGTGAAAAAACAGCAACTCAGTGCTCAGGATCAAGGCCTGCTATTGATGCTCCTGTGATGTGCATATTCTGTCTTGTGCCCATGAACTTTGCATTTGATGGCTACAATCATCTCACTATTAATACCTGATAAGGGAATTTATAATGAGATATAAGTAGTCCAAGTCCCAAAGACCAAGATTATTCTGATTTAAATGAAAATTGTCATACCTCAGCTATTAAACATATTGGTCTTCAGCAGTTTTCAGAAGCCTCCATTTAAAATGCAAAGCTCAGGTGAAGTCTCTATGCCAATGACACCTTTGATATGATAATAAAGAAACAGAATTTGAAGCTGTTCAAATATTTAAATTGTACATTTATTGTGATTTACTGGGCAGTATCTAAAGTTTTTGATAAGCATAGTGATTCAGTTCTGATACTCTTAAAATTATATTAAATTCCCTCAAAGCAGAAAAAGTAATATATTAATACACTTTGTTTTAAACACTTCAGTTCTTGTCTTAGTAATGTGAGACCTTGTTGCTAATCTTATAGTGTTTATGTAAGTAGGTACAAAAATAATAATCAAAATTACTTCTCAAAGTTCTAAATTATTATTGGGTTTAATCTTTGAAAGAGGCATTTTAATAAAATAACTGAATGTCTAGTCTTTGCTGACTACATCTGCTAGCATCTGGCCAGTCTTGCTTATTTTTCACCTTCTTCAACACCCTGTTAGTTGCTAATAGCTCATATGTTTGCCTTCTGCAAAGCTTTGGTTGAGTGTAACCCTAACACTTATTAGGGCAAATGCTATTTTTAGTTATCAATTAATTATATTTTCATTTTTCATTCCCACAGACTCCTCAAAACTTCTTCAAAAGTCCAGCACTGTCACAGAATTTTGAAAAACAGAATTTTCCTTACTATTTTTTAAGTGTTGCTATAAAAAGTATGGAGTGCTTACAAATACAAATGCAAAATTCCCTTCAAAGAGTCATAAATTCAGCCATATTACCAATCCCAGGTATTTTGAAAATGAAAGATAGGAGAGGCACAGCAAACAAAAGGAGTGAAGAGACAATTGCCAATACTATAATACCTTTACTGGTTTTTTAATCTATATCAGGCTACATTTATTCAGGTTCAACATAAGGGGAACAGTAGAGAAATTTCAGATATTATATATATCTATTGCCATGTTTTACCTTAATGTGCCATTTTTTGGGTGATAAACAGCAAGCACTCTGGCTTAAGCATTTAAGACATGGAATATTCACATCTATCTATCGTTAGTGCACAGACCTTTGAGGTAGAAAAATCTGAGTTTAGGAACAAGAACAAGGTAATAAGTAATTTTCTAATGGCTGTACAGGAAGCCAGTGATAGAGATTCTCCAGCACGTATTCTCCTAAATACCTGCTTTCTCAATCTTCCACTGTTGCCATACAGTTTTATTTCTCGTGTCTTCCCCAAAGAAGACAAAATTGGAAAATAGCTTAGATGTGCATTTAAAATACTAGTTTTCAACAGTACTCAATTCTCTCTTCTTAGCATTTTTTTTCATATATGTGTAACAAAATTATTTAAATATATCCCCAAATGTAAAGAACTATTGGTTTCAAATTTTTTTCTTCTTTTCAAGTTATCTTTGATGTCTGCGACCAGAACCCCAGAGCTGCTGCAGCCATGGCTTGAAGTACTTTCCCCAAGACTTGTGCCGTTTCAAACATTCCCTTAATATTAAAATAAATGAAAATCAGGAGGTATCTAATTGTCCTGGTTTTGATTTTGTTAATAAAAAGTGAAAGGTTAAAATGGAGCAAACCATTCCTTATAGCCACAGCAGTACCAAAGCTTCAAAGATGACTTGGAAATGAAAGGCTAAAAAAAAAAAGTTACAATAAAGCACAGTATTTAAAATAATTTCAGGACCTGAGTTTCCACTGAACTTATAGGGAGTTTGGTGATGACTTAGCTCCTCATAAAATCAGGCCCAGTCTGAATAAAAGCATATGAGGATTCTGCAGCAAGGCCAATAACAAGTATGTGTTTCATTGCAATATGCATTTTATAAAGGGATGATGCTTGGACCACAACACTTGTGCCTGTCTTTAATGCAGCCACCCAGTCCAACAGATTTAAATTTACTGAAGACAATATGAGTGTTTATTTACCTCAAATTATGTTTCTTGCTCATCTTGTAGGGGCAGGAATCAGTCAGTACTCTCTGTAATACTACAGTCTCCATCCTTTCCCATTTCCACTCCCAGTCACGAAGAGTCTGCGGGACTGTTTGACTGCTTCTGTTACTGCTCAGGGAAGCATCTGATTCACTGATGCAAGATTTCTTGAAAGGGAAATCTATTGTCACACATAAAAAGAGCTTGTTCATTAAAAACAGGAAAGATTAGTTTCTTCTTTACAGGAATTAGAAGGAAAACAAGAATACTGCCTATCCTTTCCCTGGCCCAGTTGTCAGATGCTTTCCAATACTTGATAGTATGCAACTTAATCCTGTTCACAAGAACCAGATTTAAACCTACGGAAAAGACCCGAAGTGTCAAAATGTCACTACAGATGCAGTTTTTATGTCAGTTGGTTCTGACGGCATTTCTCTCTTTGAACGGATCAGTCAGAAAATAGGCATTCAGTTCTGCTGGGTGCTGAGGATATTAGAAATGTGAGGGAGATTTGCATGGGCAAAATCCGAAGGTTTGGCTCTGTAGTATGATAGTCTGGGCTTTTACACTTCGGTTGTGCTCTTAGTTTGGAACCCTTAGTTCAGTGAAATGGATGAAGATTATTGAAATGAGGCTGGCTGGGACCCCTGACACCTAGAGCCGACTGTACATTTAAACAAGTGCTTCAGATACCCATGTCCCCAAGTATATTCTAAGGTACCAGATATGTTACTAGTAGTAAGGAATTTTTTTTTTTTTCCCAGTCAGCTATGGAAAGGCTTACATGGACTAGCTTTTTGAGAATGAGAAAATAAATATTTACAGAAAAAAAAGGTTCTGCTCAGGTGCTGTAGTCACTGACAGTGTGCTTGACTCATCACAAAGAGCAAAGTTTCCTTTAGGATATAGGCAGCTATTTATTACAATGGGGTGATTAAGTGGGTGAGGTAGATCTGAGACAGAGAAATGTTTAGGTATTGTGTTCTTTTTTAATTGCACAGCACGCTCCCTTATATGTGAAGTGGTAATTTCTTACCAAACAATCTGAGTCAACAAGTACTTTTAAGCCCCTGTAGACAAATGCTGTCTACACCGCTGTTTTTATTTATTGACACTTAGATGTTCAAACATATTTTAAAGCACACCTTTTCACATTAGTAGGAAAATCCGTTGCTTCTGCTGGTATCCACCTTTAACTATTTACATGTCTTTTTATTGGGGTCTGAGCATCCCTGTCTGCCTTTAGTCAAATACTTGGCATCATCTCTGAAAAGCCAGTGCGTTGGCAGCATCAATCATTTTCTACATGTAAAATTTTTCAGCTCATAATCAAGGTTGAGGTTTAGAAAGAGCAGTGACTGCAGAAGGACAACCAAGTCTTCCCTATTAAGCAAAGACCCTGACTCAAAGCTTAATGGAAGAAATGATAATGTCTGAGTCCCAACAGAGGAAATGCATATTAGAGGAACAGCAAGCAGAGGTATTATCTACTTGCCTCTTATCATGGAAGAAATACCATAAAGTTTAGTGTGATGCTGCTTTTATTAGTCCATGTCAGAAACTCTAGACCATGATTTTAAATACTTGCTATACTGAACAAGAACAGCTAGAAAAATCTGCAGGAACAAGCCAGCTCTGTATATCATGTATGATCTTTTACTGGTATATCAATAGAAATTGATTTAGTTGTTTACATTTAAATAATTATAATTATAATTATAATTTTTATAATTATTTATATATATAAATCATTATAATTATAATTTTCTATTAAACTAGCCACTCTTTCTGTCCCATCACTTTGTGATCTGCAGCATCATCAATAATTGTTTATAGCTGGGATACATAGTTATTATGGAAAGCAAATAAATATTTCAAAGATGTTTAACCTGTTTAGTCTTTTTCTTTTGACTGGTGCAACTGTTAAATTACAGAGAGGAAAGGAATTCATCTCATCTAAGCTTTTCCTTGCTTGTTTTACAGTAAAAGCCCTGTTATGGTTTTTGGTTTGTTCCAAGCTCTTAAAAACCTCTGTCAGAACTCTATGAGTTCTAAGGTGCAGTCTCACCCTATTTCTGTTTTCTCTTTTAATAAAGTAGAGCATAAGACTTCACGTAAGGAGCAGTTTTATGCACGAAGTGGTCTTTAGCAAAAGAAAACACTCAGGATTTACAAGAATTCCTTTTTTAGAGATCCAGACAGACAGCATTGGAACCCAAATTCAGTCTATATATGATGAAGTCAACAGGAATTTCTCCACAGTGCGCTAATGTTCTGTTTCATTGTCACTTGGAGGGAGGTATCTTTTTGGCAGAGCAACACTCCACTTTGAAGTGGTAGATAGAAAGACAAATGCTGAAACTGTTCACAGGAGTTCCAATTAATGCCAGTGTTGATGGGTTTCATTGCCCATGTGAGCTTCAGCTGAACAACTAAGGCCCTAAATGGCACGTAGGATTGCAAGTAATTAAACATTCTGTTGCATACTGCAAATAGCTCCTTCTGTCTTCTCACCATAAACGCACTGGGAAAATAAAAAGAGGTATGGAAGATTTTGCACTTCTCCTTGTTGTGGATACAGACCAAAGACCTTACAGGTGAAAGACTCCATATTCAACCTCTGGAGTCATCTGTGAAGAAGCAAACAGGATGATCAATTTAAAACCAAAGATTTACCTGTCAAAACATCAGGAAAGTGTGTCATAAGCACCAAGCTGACTTTAGCATATTGGCAGCTCTTTGTTGTGAACAAAAGTGTTTGGGGTGGTCCTGAGGTGGACCTGGTTTAAAACATGGCTTAAGTTTTGTGCTGTGCTTAATCCCACAGCATGCTTCCTTGTAAATGATGTACTTGCACTTGCATGAGACATTTAGAATATTTGCTAAACATCACAAAGTTGTCATGGATTTCATGCACTGTAGCTGAAAGATTAATCATTTGGAATTTGGTAAAAGTATTGGATTTCCTTGATATTGCTAACAAATTTTTAATCATTTCATGATGTTTAAACATTTATAGGAATATCTTATGTGAGTAAACTAATTGATAAGTCTAGCTCATTCAATTAAAGAAATTAATTGAGGTCCTTTTCTAAAGCCAGGTAAGTCAGGCCAAATACTAATAAAAGTCGACTACGGTTCCTGGCTATAATTGATTTTTTCAAACAGTGCTTGAATTAGATAATTTTTCACAGAAAGCATTGCTTTTCCTGTTCATTAGTATGGTCCATGCATTTTATATCCATTTGCCTGGATAGTTCTTTTCTGCCTCTTACCTTTGGCACAATACCTCAGAAGACCATGAAATAACACGTGGAGGTTGTCACTACAGAAACCTACACTTGCTACAGAATTGAGTTCCCTACTTGAAAAGCAATTAGGTTTCAATTCCTTGCTCTGCCTTTGACTTCAGGAACAATGTGCTCTGTTTATCTGAGAGGAGAAAGAGAAGACTGTCATCCCCACGTAACAGCTATATGTGCTCATGGCTCAGTCTTGTGTACAGAGGTGGAGTAAATTCCTCCACCCCAGGCACACATCTCTCATACTTAATCCACTCTCTTGTCTAGGCAAAGATGTACTTCGACCTTCCTCTGTCCTTCCATAACTGTCTGTGACAAGCATATGTAAAAGAGAAGATTTATGAAACAGATGGCTTGTAAAAGCTGTGGTCCTTGATGCCCGACCCCATCCAGCCATCCCTTTCCCCAGGTGAAAGGAGGGGCTGAAGGAACTTCATTGGAGAAGCTCATGTTGGACAGACAGCTACAACCATACATCCCTAGCATTTAACCTGCAAATTATTTCAGATTCTGAACCAGGTTGCTGTCCAACCCCATAGCATGACAAGACTGGGGTATGTACCATCCTCCCTGTCCTGCTGACATGGGAAGGAAGTTCAGCTATGGAGTCTGAAGGGACCTGTGGTCTGCTGTGGGGCAAGACTCCTACTGGTGTACTGCTGGGAGCACCAAACCTTGGAGCAGGAAGCTTGTGGACAAGTAAGAGCTTGAAGCCTGCAGCATGCCAAGTGCCTTTGGTGGGAAGCTGAGCTCATTGACTTACTTCAATGGATAAAACTCATTTCTCCCTTCATTCCTCAGAAATAATTCGGTATCTTCTGTTGGAGTAGGCCAATGACACTTTGCTGCCTCAAAGGGTGTTACGTGGGTGTACTTGAGGTGGGAAAAAATTTTTAATGAATACCAAATTTGCCAAAAAATTCTCAGAAACCAAAACTATGTAAAAAAAAAAATTGACTGAAATTAATATATATATATGTATACCTGGCAATATTTTGAAGTGCCAAGAACCTTGCTTTGACATTTTTGATTAAAACATTTGTGTTTTGTGTCAGACAACATTTTAATTAAAGACAATACAAATAATTTAAATCACAGAATGAAAAATACAGAATTTAAATAGCTTTGAAATATGTAACAGAACAAAAATCATGTGCTGAAGAACATGCATGTTTTGTATTCCTAAAATCCTAATAGGGAAGGAGTTACTTCTCTTCTTTCCCCAAAAAAACCTGCTTTCATCACCACTGATGTTCTTCCCTTATATTTTGGCAGATATGTGAGCCACCAGACTGAAATACCCCATTATTTGCTCACCTATGTACATAAGGTACATTGAAACAACCAGAGTATAACTGCCAAATTTCATTTATATGTTCTTAATCACTTTGTTCATTCCATTTACAGGTGAAATTATCAAACATGAATTGCTATTATTCTCTATGGAAACAATTTCCTTTCCGCATAGCTTTTATTAGACACTCAAATATGGGGAATAAAATGTACTAAATAATAGTAATCAAATGGTAAACTAAGATATTTGGTATCTATTTCAGTGCAAGTGCAAATATTCTTTTACACTGTCTTATTAATGTAAATTAGAAAAATTATGAAGAAAGAGGCTGCAAAATGAGCAGACCTTTGAGTAGAAATATTACATCATTACTATGTCAGAGGCCTCTTCACACAGCTTTATGGCCCACAATAAGTCTATTGTTTACTATAAAGACTCAGCTGTAGACAAAAATGTCCAGCTCAATGGTCATAAACTATTAAAGAAAAGTTTTTGGTCTGTGAGGCTTATTTTATGAATATAGTTCATAGTGCTTAATCCTAACAGTGATCCATAGAAGGGAATGAATGAAAAAGTCATGTAAAATTCTTGGTGGCTCACATTTGCAATGGAAAAAATGCATTGGATATAAGTTGAAGATGGAGCAGGTAGGTGACTGCTGGAGCAGAATGAGAGCAGCTGCAGTACAGGGTAGAGGCACTGCCAATCTGGTCTGCTGTGTGTCAGAGGGATGCATTTGAAAATCCAGAGGGATATTTGTAAAACTGCCGAGGCAGTGTGTATACACCTTGGATGGGGGAATTTTGTCTTCTAGCTGGATCAACCACTGGCATGTGCATGTAGCTGGAAAGCTGTGCTATATTTGTATCTGTTCAGATGTATTTGTATCATTCAGAGACAAAGTATGTCAAAGTATCTATATCTTAGTACCACTTAGTTTATCTAGACATGTCATGAATTCTGGTGCTTTGGTACAATTCAGTCATAAATTTGCAGCTGAATTTGTGTTTCTTACAGAAAAATGCTCCCCAGTCCTCGTTCTTCCAAAGCTTCACTTTTTTTTCACTAGGACAGAGTTATCTGCTATGTTGCTCACTCTTCTCTTCGTGGAAGCAATCACCTTCAGCAGAATGAAGCTTCCTTCATCAATGATATTATTTTTTGATGCTTAAGACAGTCTCCTCAGAAGCAGAAAGCAAAGGATTGAAACTTGCTTCAGTCTGGAGTGAAATGACCCAAGTAGTCACACCTGCTGAGTGCAATAACCACTGGAGCCTTGCATAAAAGATTTTTGTTTTCCTGAATTGTTTTTAAAACATCTCTTAGAAACAAATCCTGGACAGTTTTTGGATGTTAGTTTGTTGGTTTTTTAAATTTTTGGGGTTTTTTTCTTGTTCCCTCTCTCAAAAAAAAAAAAAAAGTTTGTATGTCTTTGTGGGACTTGACTTGAAGATTTAAAAATAGCATCAGATGTCTTAAAAAAATGTACTTTACCTGAAACTCAATGCAAAATATTGTCTGATTTTCTTTCATCTGGTTTACACCAGAGGTGGAAGCAATCAGTGATGTGACTGGTGTTCAGATGTAAGAATTGAATGATACAGACCAGAAGAATATATTAAAAAAAATGTAATACTTTCTTGATGTATTCCCAAGAGCAATAAAATAATTTTGAGAACTAAGATCTTGTGTGATTCTGGAACACTTGGGCAGATCAAGATTTTGTGCTGCAAATATATTTCCTTTTTAAAAACAAAACAAAACCAAAAAAAAATCTCTTTATCTGAAGGATGAATGAGCTCCTTCAATACATTGTAAATGTTACCCTGGCTGTGATCCAAGGGTTGTGATGTGGAAGGAATAAGTTGCTTAATTTCTGCATTTGAAGCCTTTGTTTAAAAACGTTTTAATCTTTTCTTGACTCCACTATAGTTTAAAGTCTGGTTTAACATTCCAGCCAGGCCACAACAAAAAGCATCATTGTTTGACATGCTTTTCCTACAGAGCCTGTCAGATGTGCTGCATTATCTAAACAATGTTGGCAGCAACTACACAAGTAGCAAGTGTGAATCAAATCAAAGATGTCCTCAAATCCAGACTCCAAGCCTGAATGTTCCCAGACTCAAAGGGTATAGCAGGAGTGTCTGGTTATCAATAAGCATAAGCAAAGATAATCTAACCATTTAGAATTCAAATCCACAACTTGATGGTTTCCTACTGGTGGGGAATAACCCTCACTCTGTGTTTCCATCCCACATTAGAACCACCAAACTAGAAACTATTCAACTTTGTTCTGTACCTCAAACACAAAAAAAGGGGTTGTTCATAGGAGAATATTGTCTGACCCTTGCTGAGGCACACCATTAAGTCCCAGTGCACAGGACAAGCACTGAATGGTCATGTCTGCTGATCCTCTTGCACTGCCTTCAGCCTCACCTTCCAACCTACTCATCCTGCTTGGCACTCTCACAGTGCAGTGACCACCTTGCTAAAATCTGCCTACTCAGTTCTTTGGGAGAGTTTTTCCTCACCTACTTCCGTCTGAATGAATTAAGCCAGCAAAAATGTCCTATTTAAACTTTGAAACTGGTCTGACTCACGAGTAAGGCGTGTTTGGGACTGATTGTATGAACAGGTCAGCCTGAAGGTCTGAGGAAAGCAGCGCAGAGAAGCCAACTACATTAGGTCTGTGATGCTATGAACAAAGGCATCTTCTGAGTAAAGAAAAGTACTTGTGAAAGAACTCAGAACGTCTAACTTCTTTTATTGCTGCATCGTTCCTACTTACAGTGTATGATAGTTTGAAAGAGATTTTTATTTTTCACAAATAAAATTTTGAAAGTATACCTTGATACAAGATACAGTACTTTTAAAATAAGTTTTAAAAAGCATTTGTTTCAGGGAAAGTTTCACTAAAAACCAAAATCAAGTGGTGAAAACAAGATTAAATATATTCAGTGCAACCAGCAAGTACTAGTAAATATGAATTGTAGTTCCATATGTTTGACATGCAATAACAATTAGTTTGAGGTTCTGTGAGAATATTAGAACTCTTTCTGTGGGAGGTGCCACCATATAATACAGAGATTAAGGGGCCAGGATGTGGTAGATGTTAACTGAAGATTCCGGTCTTTGCAACATGGTAAAATTAGGTTCAGCTGTGTGGCCTTACAAGGGATAGAACCTGCACTTGATTTCAGCACACCAGCACAGGCCAAGCTGTGCCTCGACAGCCTCTGTGAAAGAAGGGGATCTTCCCTTTACCACCTCATTACTCCATGTTGTCAAATATTTTACTTTCTGCACTCACAAAAGGAAACCCTAATTGATTGACTGCTATACAGCATTTTGTTACTGTGACTAAATTTAGACATAAGTATAAAAAGGTCTCATTTTGTACTGCCTATTAGTATTATTCTTCAAAAGACATCTCTCACTTTTACATTTTTATTTTCTTTTAAAAAAATAAATACATTTTATATTGTGGCTTTAAATACACAACACTAAATTTAGCAGGATTCTATAACTTGATAGGTATTCACCAGAAATCAGAAACACAACAAATTCTGTTATTCTTCAATGTCAGGTTTGCAGTCTTGTGAGGAGCTAAAAATAAATTATAGAATACTTAATTCCTAAGCAATTTCATTAAAGGTTATACCTATACATCTATTTTGGTCATGTACATTTAAAACAGCACATAAAATTTATATTACTCCATTGTAGTTTGAGCAAATGAGGAAAAAATGTTTTCTTACTCCTGTATGAAATTTGATTTCGTGCCTAAAAACAAAGACAAAAGTATATTGAAAGGAATATAGATATTAAGGACAATTTTTTGTCTTTTTTGAGGAATTGAAGGACTAAACTTCAAAATGTCTGTTTGTTAGGGAAAAAAAGCTGTCTCAGGTAGCTAGGAGGAAAAGAAAATATTCTTATTGGCAGTAAGAGTAAGCTTGCTCATTTAACACGGATTTTCTAACTCCTATTTCTCTTCCTAAATTTTAATTATATTTTGTTGTAACAATTAAATGTAGCAATAAAGAAATAAAAAGATCATAATGAAAATGGAGAAAGACACAAGAGAACCTCCGATAGGATATAATAAAAAAAAGATGAGGGTGTGCCAACAACTGTGTATGTATCATTTCATCTACTTTATGAGCCAGACAGCAAGGTTTGTCTTTGTAAGAATTATTGGTTGTAAATTAAAACACTGTGGTAAATCTAGATTCACTTACGGCTGAATCTCCTTATTTATTTTAATACTGTAATTATTAGTTTCAATCTTGCAAAATATTTTAATTCTGGTTTCAAGGGACTCTGCATTTCAAATGACTTTTAAATGACAAATCTTATAGGAAGGAAGTATTCCCTGTAAGACCAAAGACAACATGAATGAAGGAGGACAAGAGGAAACTCAAATGAAAAACAAATTACCTGAAGAATATAAATGAGAAATATTTGTTAATGTTGTCAACCTGAGTAGTTTTCTTCTGCCTGAGAGAAAATTATGGTTGACAATTGAATATAGGAGAAAAAAAATTTTTCCAAGTTTTTGTCCTACCTTCATGTCAACCCATAAAGAGAATAAAGACTTGTAACTTTGCTTTCCCCTAGCTTTGAAACCTTAAAAAGGTTGCATTTCCAAGAATTTTCATAAAAATAGAAATGTGATTTTCTTTATCTTCAAATGTGCTTTCCCTCTCTGTTTTTTTTTTGCTAGAACTTTCCTTGACCTGGAGTCGTATAAGGAAACCAAAACTAACAAGAATCTTTACAGTCAATGACTAAACAAATGGGCTTCATGTGATGGATCTGGAAGAACAATACATGACAGAATCACAGAACAAGCTGAGTTGGAAGGAACCCATAAGGATTATCAAGTCCATGTCCTGACCCTGCACAGCACCATCCCCAAGAGTCATACCATGTGCCTCAGAGCATTGTCCAAACTCTTCTTGAGCTCTGTCAGGCTGGTGCTGTGACCACTTCTCTGAGGAGTGATGTCCAGTGCCCAACCACCCTCTGGGTGAAGAATTTTTTTCTTATATCAAACCAAAACCTCCCCTGACACAACTTCAGGCCATTGCCTTGAGTCCTGTCACTGATCACCAGACAAAGGAGAGATCAGTGTCTGCCCCTCCTCTTGTCCTCACAAGGAAGTTGTGAACTGCAATGAGGTCTCCCCTCACTCTCCTCCAGGCTGAACAGATCAAGTGACCTCAGCTATTCCTCATACAGCTTCCTCTCAAGGCCCTTCACCAT
Source organism: Eulacestoma nigropectus (assembly GCA_013397775.1). Lineage (NCBI taxonomy): Eukaryota > Metazoa > Chordata > Aves > Passeriformes > Eulacestoma > Eulacestoma nigropectus. Next base: position 366,373 of record VZTE01004640.1, on the reverse strand, counting down.
CTTTTCTGCCCTCCTTTGGACACTCTCATAGCTTAAGAACTTTCTTATGTTGCCTGATCGAAACTGCATATAGGACTCAAGGTCCTTTTATCCCAGATCCAGAGATACTCTTCTAGGTCTAGAAACAATGTTTTCCTGTCATGAGCTGTATGTCATCCAAGTAAGAGCACATACAGTATGCAAGGACTGCAAATGCCAGTATTAAATCTGTGGTACTTCATTCTCAGAGTTATGAAATTGTCATTTCAGACTTCTTTTACTCATCAGAAAAGGACTAAATAGATAAATAATGTAGTATGATCAGTGCTTTAGGCATATATTGCCAACTGTGCTATCTGCAAACACCAGTCATGAACAGAAAGTTGTCAGTACTCTTCCACCCCTTCTGATTCTGGAAGAAAGGCAGTCAAATCTTGAACTATACAAATTCCTTTTACTCCACATCATTATACTTATATTGAGCATGCATGTACCTAGTACTCAATTTCTCTCTCTCACTGTCAGCCTGGGTAGAAGAGGAAAACAGCCTGCAAAGTCTGCTTTCTTCCTAGGCAAATGGCAGCAGGGGGGCTGATGGCTAAGTACCTGGAGTATTCATGTCCAGCAACCATTACAAGAATCTCCTGTTAATTACTTGGGGCTGCTATATGGGATTGCCAATCAATGTTCCAGCTTCAAATGATATTAGTTAATTGTGACCAAAAGTTATTACATTTTTACATGACTATAAAATACAGATAATACATCTGTCCTCTTAGATGGCATTTCTAACAATTGTCATTGAACCGTAATCCTTCATTGAAAAGTCTGTTCGGAATTTAATGAAACTTGTGTAAAATTCTAAACCTGTGTAATTATTTTAATCTTGCTTCCATGGCAGATTAATGAGAAGAATTTAATATCTTTTCTCACTGATCCATTTTAATTTATTCCTACAATATTTATTCTCATTCTGTTTTAAGACTGGCCAGAAATTATATTGGATTAACTCAGCAGATATGGAAGAAATCAGGTAACTGCCTTGATTCTTTTGATGTTGTGTTAAATTGCCTAATCACTGGCAGTGACCAGATGATGCTTTGTTTTTCAAGTACTGGCAAACTGGCAACATCTATATGTCTTACACAACTGAGTCATTTTTTTTTGAGTCACAATCCACTTACACAGCATAATCTTACTGGCAGAAGGTGGCACAGGCCTCCCCAGCCTTGAAGGAATTTTCAGATTAGAGCCTCAATCTCTGTCAGGCAAAAAACTTTCTTCTTCACTGAAATCCATTTTTTCCCTGCAGTTTGATGGAGGCTAAAATTTCCAGAATAGGTCATTAGAAGCCATAAGCAAGGCTGCAATTTTAAAAGTGCAAAAATGCAGCAAGAAATGTCACAAAAGGAACTCCTAGGCAGTAATGGCTTGAAAAAAATTATCTTAGTCTTAAGAGAGTTAAATAAGTCACTATAAAGCTAATCTTTTGTGATTTTAGCGGGAATTAACATATTTCAGGCTTTCCATGAGAACCTAGCACAGTAGAGAGGAGACATTCAGAGTCTCCCTCTACAAGGAAACGTTACGGAAAGGATGTGCAAAAGGCATACTTGTATATTGATGTGTATCATGAGGGCAGCTTTTGCCAGGAGTGAAGAACTCATCCACCTGTTGTGGGAGCTCACTGAAGCCCATCTGGTCTTCTGGGAAATTCTTCTGCATGGGCCAGTGATAGTCTGGCACCAAAGAGGCAGACAATCCAGATTAATCTTATTTATCTGGGATAACATCACATTATCTACATATATATGTGTATCTTTTAGCGCCTGTGCTTGTGAGGCTTACTGTCTTACTTGACTGTATCTGTAACTTTTGAACCTGTTGGCCAACCTCAGTCAGTGACAAAAGAGTGTTAGAGATAAAATTCCACAAGTTTAGCAAAAAGACGTTGCTGCCCAGAAGAAAAAGCAATTCTTAGCACGCTCCATTTAGGAACAGGCTTCAGCTGAGCTCACACCATGGGAGATGGATGGCCTAAATACCTGCACTGCAAGAAAAACTTTTAAATGGGGCTTACACTTTTCTAGACACCAGAGAATCCAACTGTGAGGCACAAATCCATAGGAAACCAGGCTTCACTTATTCTGTTCACTGCACAGGGAGCTCCTTGTTTGTACTAAAAGCAAGGATGACTTTCAGTGTAGTTTCACTTTTGGCCAATATTTTTTATTTATACCATGCTGCAAATGTGAGTGGCATTTTGCCTTTCCTCCAATGTTTCTGTCTTGAGGAACTTGGCCTATAGGCCAGAATGTTGTCCTCAAATTCTCTTGCTCTTGCAATTGTTCACTGTTAACTTGATACAGGAGAAAAGTCTTTCTATTGAAGTCAGTCAAAATACTGCCCTTCCCTGCCATGGTGTGATGAGAATTTATGATGGGCATGCTTGGGAGGAGATGTCTGATCCTCCAGATTCTGAGCTTTGCACAGGGAGCTCTAGAACAGGTCAGAAAGACGACTATATTGAAATCATAAGCAATTCATCTTTAGACATATTTGGTTTTCTTGTTGTACGAAGCTCATTTTAAATACATATTTGCAGATTTTTAGACATATTACCACCTATTTTAGTGAAGGAAAAAACCTTCCCAGAAGAAAACAACATACACACTCCTACATTTATGGACTCAAAATATCAAAGGAACTGTAACATAGCTCCACATGCTGACCTCGAGTTCTTCCTTTCTATGCAGGGTTCAATCCTGCCAGATGCTCAGTGCCCCTGATTCACTCAAGCTGAAGACACTTGTCATCTTGTCTGATGTTCAGCACCTTCAACAGCACAGGCTTTCTGCACAGTTTTTGTCAAAGGTAAACAAACTTATTGACTAGGCATTATGTATTTTCTCACTTAAGTAGTAAAAAGGTTTGGTCATTTAACAGAAGATTTGAAAGTAGAACAGCTGATGTAACAGCACTTCTGTGTTGTAATAAAGATGAGGGGTATTATTATGAACACAACAGCATATTAATGAGTGCTTTTATGGTATTCATTTCAATTGCTCCATCTTTAAAGATGTATTTCCACTGCTACTTTGATACAGGAAGTAAATTTTCTAGGTATCTCACACTTTCATCTTCACATTGTTCTGTCATTTAAAACCATTTCAGGGCTCTTTTGTATGGAAAAGATGATATAGAGCATTAATAAGTATGCCAGCCATAATGTTTAAATACTGGGAGCCCTCATGTGGAGTTGAATATTTAAATAGGTTCTAAATATGCTGCTAGTAGGCTCCAATTAAGGCATGTGAGATCCATAGTGTAGGTAGATCAGAATATTCCTAATGTGTCTTAAACTTATCAAGATGAGTTTCTCTTAGGGTTTACTCATTAGCCTAGCTAGCACAAAAGGCAAACTCCACTCCATACTCAGACATACCACGTATAATAGTATGCCCAAGCTAGGGGAAAAATGTGTGCTCTGACCACATACCAGGTAAAAAAAGATAGAGAATCTTTGTGAAGATACAGTTTTCACATGTTTAAGCAAAACGAGAAGAACACTAAGTAGAAGTTTAGGGATTACCTTGATTTATCAGAATTTAGTTAATTACACCTTCAGTCTTCACTACATTTTAATGACTATGATCTTGGTCAATGTAAGACAAAAATGTAGTTTTTATGCCTAGTGGAGGCAAGGACTCAGCATAATAAGGTTGCTCACGTAGCACAGCTGTATTACTGTATACATAAGACCAAAATTTTTGGATGTGTTGTCAGCTTAGCATCTTAAGCCAACCTTTGCTTATCACTCAGTTGTTTAAGAAGTTCTTAATAAATTAGGCACCTATACTTATGGACTGATCTTTCAGTTTTAGAAAACGACTAAATTTCACTAAGGAAAGGTTATGTCATTTGCAAAGTGAAGATGGAATATATACAGATATATATCTTTAACGCTATAAGCAACTATAAGAAAAAGGTGAAGAGACAAGAAAGTAATACCCTTCAGTTCAGGAATTTCCTCTTCTGAGGCAAGCACCATGGAAAGCTCTGAGTTCTACTAGCTCTTCTCACCTCTCCCCTTTTTTTCAGAGTGGGAAAAGGCAAGGCTGGTATTACTTCTTTTGTACTTATGGTTAAAAATTTAACAAAGCAGTTTTCTATTAAAGTTCATCTCCTAGCTTCCTTTAACTATAGTCTTCACCTGGCTATCTAGATTCCTAAGACAAGATACTTTCTCCATAAAGCACTTCTTCCCACCTGCAGGGGTTCTTTGGAGTTCCTCAGCTTTCTTCAGTGTCTGCAAAAGAAGTTTGAGCAACAAATTTTGACTAAACATTTAAAAATCAGAATTAACTCAGATGAATTACTGCCCCAGAACATGAGGAGCAGAGGTGGAGGTTGACTGACATAAATAGCTTATTTCTGGAGGTGTTCTCTGGGAAGTGCAAGGAGTGTTTTCCAGTAAAAGGAGATCTAGCATCTTCTTTTCACCGTCTGAATATATAAATAATATAATGTTTTGGACATGTCTTAAGGAATGAATTTTTAGTATTTTTAAAAGACTTATTTTGGTATTAAACCAAGAATATTGCCTCAGTAATATCACTGAGGCAATAAAATCACGTTGATTTTGACCTTTTAAATATTTAACTAAGCTTTTATATATATTTAAAGACAATTAATTCTGTTACCAAAAAAAAGGCTTTTGAAATGCATAGCTGAAGCATTTCCAGTCATTTCTTATCGCTTCAAAAAGCTTATTCCATTTTTTTTTAAACAAAATGTTGTAAAGAGTCAACATTTGTAAACATTTTGCCTTGAACCAAATAGTTATTTTCCTTCAGGGAATGGTTTTCATTATAACTTGAAAGACATACAAGTCAATCCGACACTGGGAGTAGAGGGAAAAAGTGCAGGTTTTCCTGTGGCATTTGCTTGGCTGTCACTACAAAAAAATGCAAGGAATATTACAGCAGAATTGAAAGATGTCCTACTTCTTACAAAAAGCGGGTAATAAGGGAAGCTCATCTCTGTCCTTACAGGACACAGTCATGTGCTGTTAGTTGAGGAAAAAAGGGTGCAGAAAACCAGGAGATAAAACCTTTTCAAATCAAACTGCAAAGGAGTGCCACAAGGAAGTCCCCCACAAACACACAGCTGGTGGCATCTGAGATCTCTGGAAGGCTCAGTGAGTTACAAATAGATGATGCTTTGGTGCCAGCACTGCCTCAGACTCTAATTCAGAAATCCAGCAAGAAATGAGGGACTGGGGCCAGAGGGCTGGAAGCATCCAACCAAAGTGTAACAATAACTTGTCCAAGCACAGATCAGCACTAAAAATTAAGAAAGCTAAAGGTTTACATAATTAAAGGTGTGGCTGCTCCAGAAAACTACATGAGCCCACGGGGATTAAGACTGGCCTAGACCAAAAAGGGTTACTTGGTGATAAATAACCCTTAGAAATGGTAATTATGTTATGCCCTAATGTTATTTACTGCCTAATATTGTTCACTGTGACTCCTTTAATTAATCTACCTGACATTCTCACTAACTCTTTCCTTTTATCCTTTGCTGAGATTAAAGGTCCTTTTTATCTTACTGCTTTTATGTTCATTCTTGGGTGAATCCAGTATATAGCCCGTGTGCACTTTGAGCACCCATGGCACTCACTTTCGGGGTTCACAGCAACCTTATTGCCCCTTCTAAATTTAAGCAGCACAGAAGAGAAGTTCCTAAAATATAACATTTCCCAGTTAACAAAATCCTTTAAAGTGACAGCATCCTTTTTTTAGACTCACAGAAAGCCTCTGTGCTTTTTTCAAATCAAGATTTGTCACTAGACTCTAAGTCACTCTGAGAAGCTATCTAGCTAAATTACCCAGTAATTTTCCTTTCCTAGTTTGCCCAAAAAACTCATGAATACCCCTCCTTATTATTTCCCAAGACTGTTTTTTCTCTCTCAGGATATCTTTAAACTGCTTTTAATTACTCTGACTGGTCAAGCTCTCTACTGAAAATGCTCCAGTTGCCTGAAGCAGATCTTCCTGATGACTTAGGCAAGAAACAAATATTATTATTTCACCTTGTAGTAGATTGCCCATGATCAGCTCTATGCTGCAAAGCATAATTTCACGGCCCTTTATAATTGTGGTGGCTACTTCAGAGCAACATTTTATCCTGTAACACATATACTCCAAGACAGATTAAAGAAACGACTTGTTTACAAACAGCTTAATGAGGAGTAGCTATGACACACACAACAGTTTCCTTTCCCCCTGAAAGAAGCACACTTCCTATTTTCTTTATACAGATGGCACCAGCAGACTCCTCTGTGAAGGCCTTTCAGCGCATGGCCTTGCGGCCACAGGACCCACGTGCCTGTTTTGCATCTGCCAGTGACTCCTCAGTGAGGGTGGGACCCCGGCCAGCACTGCCCCCCTCACCTGGGAATGTCCATCTGACTTCAGCCTCTTCCCTGCAGCTGCGTGCGAGCTCCCTGCACACAGCAACTCCAGCTCCCAGGGCTGTGCTCAGGGGAGCGTTTCCCTGCAGCACCGCTCCAAGCTCAGGGCCAAGCTCTCCATGAGCATCCAGACTCCTGTCTCTGCTTTCCTCTCTTGCGATCCCTCTTTCTGCAGCCCTGGAATATATGTTTGATTCCACCATTATTCAGAGATTAACCTTCCTTTTCTCACATAATTTAGTTGTCATTTCCCTGCTCTTCACCTGTAATGGTATTTTATGCCTTTGTGGTATTTTAAACATTTTAAACCAAATATAATAATTTTTCAATGATTTCTTCATAAAATGTGATGGTGAGCCAGACTGTTACTCGTTCTTTTACGTGGCTTGCCTACCAAAGTAGTCTTGTATTTTGATTTCTAAGCTGGGATACCTTTTTAGTTCTGAGTTAATATAGCACTGGGTGCAAAGGGAGATCTTGCCCAGGGGTAGAATGTTTAGACGTACATTCTCTGGACGTACTACTAACCGTAATAATAATAACAATAATAATAATAATAATAGCCAAATTTCTTCAAGGATACCACACATGAGGAATGAGATTGAGGTCAAGGATAAGTGTTATTAAATTTTTGATGAAATAGTAAGATGCTCTGCTGGGGAAAAAAAAAAAAAAAATTAAAGGAAATATTTCTGCTCAATTACTGTTTTAGCAAACATAAGGAAAATTGGAATTCATTTAAATTTATGTTTTGTGATTACTTTTGCCATTCCTGTGAGAGTTATCTTCAATAACTCAACTGAGCTTAATTCTGTAACTTACTTAAATAGTAGTATTTCGGCTATGTATTATCAAATTGTTGAACTAAAACATGCAGAGACATCAAGAATTTTGATGTAAAACTGCAGCTGTTTGAAAATGAGCAGTGAATGTTATCTTTAGAGCAAATTTTGTCATCACCCTGCTGGGCACTTAGGTATCTTCTGTTTTCTGTATTACACATATTTAAAATATATAGAGCAGAATGAAATTCGGAAAAGATAGCTATCAAGCTACTTGCATGACATTACAATCCTACAAGACTACTGCCATAATAATACCGAATACCCAAGGCTATGGGTAGTGATTATCATACTAAGCCTAGCATAGATTCTCACTAAGATGATGATCTCTGTTCTGATGCCTACTGATATTAAATACCAATAAAATTTGGGCCCTTGTTGGGAGACACTAATCAAACATATGTTCTGCCGTACTGATCTATCTCTACTATTATCATGTAATAATGGTGCTCTGCAAGGCGCAGAGAACAGTACACAGCTTGATTCATTTCCCATTACCAGGTAATACACAAACTGAGCTGACTAGTATGAAATTTCTGTGAGTGAAAAGGGTAAGAAGAATACTAGTGTTAAAAAAGAGAAAGAACAAATGGGGAAAATGTATGCCTGCCAGGGTGAGAACTGTGGGCTTACAACCATTAGCTTAGCAAAGACTGAGAGGCTATAGTTATATTTTATTGCTTGTATTAACTACCACTATGTAAGATGACTGGTGACAAGGCAAAGGTGATGAATAGAAAAGGCAGCTACATAGCAGAGCTGTATTCCACTGATGTTTACTTATGTTTCCATAAAAAAATAGAATAATGCCTGAACAATTTGCATCCAATTCAGAAATCAGAATGGTAAGGTTAAACTAGAAAGATGCTTGGAGTTGCTCTCTCTTGATTCCCGCTTCATGTTTCCCATCATTCTCTTATGCTACAGGTACTTCAGTCTCCAAGCTGCAGGCAGGAATGGCTGCAGACATAGAAGCTGCATGATTAATATGCAGTGAAGATCAGTTTCATTGAATGCTGCTAGTTGTTATCAGTTTGCTAAAGAGATGGTTCTCTTACATTCGTAAGAGGAAAAACGTGACAGATACCTCTATGCAAAAAAGTGAAACAAAGTAAAGTACATTTGTTAATAACTTTCAGTTCTGCTTGTTAGGCATTGCACTTCGTTCAGTACCATCAACAAATTAATGTTGTACAAGTCAGTGTTCCGATAGGCTATATGATGTTTCTCATTTTCTGTTTTCTTCTCTTGGAAAGAAAAAATAGCTCTTACTCTTATTTTTAGCTTTTTGACCCAGTTTTATTCTACATGACTTGGAGACTTTGTCCATTTTTGCAATACTAGTCACAATCTTCACTAACCAATGCATTTTAGATGTTAACATAGCTAGAAATTGTAAACAGCTATAGCCTTGAAAAGCTGAATTAAAAATCGGCCAAGTTCATGGCTACAGCTCCTCCTGGGGCCATAGATGCTTGTCTTATTTTCGGCGCTATTTATGGAAGAAGAGACTGAAGACGCTAAGCCAGGCAGAAGGCAGTTGCAACAAGCCCAGACAAAAAGGACAACAGGACAAAACAAGCCTCACCAAACCGTCAGATGCTATGGGCACCAGCTCAGCAAGCCTGGGCAGAGACTTGGAGAGAGAGCACACAGAGATCCTCTCTGTGTGGATCCTGTAGGGTCTAATGTCAGCCATGGAAAGCATCTGCATTTGGTAGCCACGTTGCAGCCACGGCTGGTGGAGGAGAACAGGCCCTTGCAGGATGTGATTCACTGCTTTTGGTGACCCAAGTACCAAGCAGGCACTTCCACAGTATCTTTCATACCATTTTTTTTCCCCTTTTTCCTTTTTTTCCTGTTTTTCTCCTTTGATACCATCATTTAAATTTAAATAATGTATAGGTCCATATACAGAAATTCCTAAATCCTCTGGTTTCACAGTTTTGAGGGAGACCATGTTCTTGACACAGAGATGTTTCAGAGGTGTTTCATATTCTGAAGCTAACAGCTCGGGAATGTTAGATTCACTATTATGTCTAAGTGCAATAAGCATTGTGGTGCCAAACCCGATCCAGGCATCTGGATGTAGTCTTAAGGTACCCTCATTAACTTCCATGGAAGAAAACTAGGAGCACCCACATTCTGCAAGGTACTCTCTGTGGCAGTTTTGTGCAAAAAAGGGGCAAATTCAGCATCAGCTTTCTGTTGTCCACTAGCTCTCACTTATTGAAAAATGAACTTTACATGGCTGGAAAAGAAAGAAAGAAAGACAGAAAAACAGAAAGACAGAAAGGAAGAAAGAGAATTTTAAAAAGCCAAGGAAGTTCAAACATTTGTCAAAATAACTATATTAATGTTGTTATTTGAACTCACATATTCACACACAAAATGCCTCTCATTGTAAATGAAAATACTTATCTGTCACCCCACAAGAATTTTTCAAAGAAATTAGATTCTCTTTGTTAAAAATTGAATCCTGGAAAGTATGTGTTGTTAATACTGAAACCCCCGTTTTGAAAAACATAATCAATATTTGAAAACTATTTTCCTGTTTTCATTTATGGGAAATGTCAGCATAAAAAAGAAATTAAAAACAACCTTTTTTTTTCTCCTTTCTCAACTTTCCCATGAAAAACAAATGGTATTTTCCTTCAGCTCTACTGGCAACAGAAATGTCAATATAGAAAGCCTTCAGGCATCAGACTGGGTTTCTCTTCAAAAGCACAAGGTTAATGACCATATTGAGAATAGTCAGGAACTTACAAGTCTGAAGGATCCTCAGATCCATCTGCTGGACTATTTGCTCCATGACTCATAGGAGAGTGAAAGGTTGAATCACCAGCCCTTCCCTTTAAGAGGATAGATAACACTTGCTAAGCTTCTGTTGATCGATCCCTCCCAGAATCAGATCCTGCAGCTGGCTTCGAAGATGTTAGCAATTCCCTGGAGGATGAGTATGTAATCTGAATGTCAGAAGGCTTCACTTATCTGCTGGCCAGAAATTTTTTTTATTGGTAGTAAATAAAACATGATATCAGAATTGAGAGGCTTTGAAAATGTATCATCAAAACCCTTAGGTTGAAATATAATCCTAAGAAATACTGCCAGTTTAAAACAGAGGCAGTAACGTCTTTACTACCACCACCCTTTATTCAGAACAATTATTTGCTTTTCAAAACACTATCTAAAAAATCCAAAACAAAACAAAGCAAAAAAACAACTGCAATACATACGAGTCCATGTGCTCATGGATAAAGATAGACTTATGGGTGGGAAATGGTAAAACCCTATCACCTTTTTCATAACCCTATTCACACTAAGGAGAAATATATGTTGTCAGGGGTACCACATTTGAACAACTGAAAAAGTAGTAGCTGTAAATGTAGAAAAAGATACCATCCATTCTGCATAAAAGTGTCACTGCCTGGCTCGGTGACACAACATAGCCAATGTTAGAGCCTGGATCAAAATAAATTCAGGAGGTTTTTTTTAAACTCTACTATATACTTGCATTAATGGATTTTAAACTTCTTTGAAAAACATGGAATGCTTAAATTTTGACTTTAAAATAATTTTTTTCCTCATGTTGTGTGAGTAGCTACACGTATTTCTATATATGCATAGAAATATGCTATTTAGTACAGTAAAGCAAAGTTATATTTGATTCACAGTTTGGCATTTCTCTTTTCTATCTTAGCTGTCTTTTTAAATAAAAACCTGTTTTTGTCTTAAATCACAACGTAAAGCTGCTGTGCTAATCAATTAATAACATTTGTGATCATCAGGTAAATTATTTTTGTTACACTGATTTTTATCATGATCATTGTTCTGTATGTGTGACTGATTATTATCAGCCTGCAGGACGTGTCTGTGCAGAGATCGGGGTAATGCACAGTAGATCCTTGCAGACTGCAGTCACTGAATTGAAAGCTCCAGGCACTGCAGAGCACCATGCACAGAATAGAAACCAGCTACAATGTCATGCTAAAATTCCTTCATGTAATCTTAAATTCTCCAGAAACTTATCTTACGTATCTGCACAGACACAGTGAAAATCTCAGCAAACAGTAGTTTTCTGGATTTACTGCATGACAGGAACATCAGGTGGTAAGTTAAATAATGCAAGGCACAGAAATTGAGTAAAAATCTTCCTGTGAGCCTGCTCATCACAGACATGTGAGCAGCTGGTTCCCACTGCTATTCCTATTTTCTTCTAAGCCTCCCCAGCTGGGATAAGTGAAAGCTTTATCAAGGTCACTGACAATCTGCCAGCCATGTGAGATAGGCTGTGAATCAGTCTCCCATGCATCAGGAGGAACAGAAACTTCCTCATGAAGTATCGGCAGCACCTTTCCTGCTTTGATTCTCCATTTCAGGGCACTGCACCTGCTCAGAGAGTGCTGCATCTCAGCATGGACAGCAGGGAAGGCTGCACCAGTATCTCTCACACACTTAATAAAGGTTAACACGGAAAATCTCAGTCTGTGATCCTCCTCAGAGCATAGCAGCTTTTCATATGAAAGGCAAAGGGATGCTCCTAAAAGATGAGGGATCAAACAGTTCAAGACTTACACTGTCTCTGTGAAGGCTGGTGGTGGCACTCTCATATGCCACAGCATCTGTAATGATGGAATATAGAGGAGAAGGTCATGGGTTTGGGCATATCAGTGGCCTGATGTACCAGTGCTCAGCACCTTCTTGTGGGGGTCAGGTTTGTGAGCTGGATCAGCCTGCAGTGAGATGCTCATACTGGTCAGCAGGCATGTGGGGGTGCACCCCACCCTGCAAGGTGCTCGACTCTGGGTGCTGGATCCTTCCAGATGTAAAATGCTTACCACATGCCAGAATAGATTGAAAAATATTTTTCTGGTAGATTAAATAACTCCAAGAGTGGACAGAGTAATGGCTTACTGTGGAGAAAAGAAAGATATCTGTGCAAGTACAATTAATTTTTCTATAATTATTTATATATTAATTCCAAGAAAATGGGGGGGGGGCAGGGTAAGTGGAACAAACGAAAACAAAGCAAAGAGAAGATTCCCAGTAAGTGGAACAGTTTCAGTATGACAGTCAGGCAGAGATACCTACTTATTTTACAGATTGATGAGACATTTACATGAGATGTTAAAAATTCTGTGCAAAGACCAGCGTGGCAGCCCCACTGTGTAAAGATGCTCAGTGACGAGCCTGGCAGGTAATCGATGGAGATTTGCTAAGGCCTGTGCTCAGCAGGTGCTTAATGCGTCTGTAATCACAGCTCGAATGAAGCTCACCTCCAAACCTTGCTGTATTTTTTCAGAATCTAACACGATCCCTACGTACATAAGAGATATAAAGATACCAGGGTATCCAAATCTGGACAAGAAGCCGACCCTCTTTTAGTTCATGCTAGTTGCAGAAATACATGGGTGTTCGAGAAATACAGGATTGGATCCAAAGAATGATTTTCTAAATTATACCAAGTGGAATATTCTGTGTGGCTGAACTAAATAGTCCAAAGATTCTCCTGTGAAAACACGTAACTTGCCAACTTTTGTGGCATGAAAGATATATGTGCCCACATGTGCACGTGTGTGTGTGTGTGCCTCCATGCACAGGAGAATGTCAGAATTGGTTTATATTAGTGCATATTTAAGCAGGAAACATAAGACAGGTGTTACAACTAATAAACTAGTGAGTTTAGATCTGTGAATTTGAAACAAAACATTATGTTTCTTTAAAAGCCATGAGCTAATACAGAGTTTTGTCAAAAACACAGAGTAAAGTACTAGAATTTTTTTCCCCGGTAATATCAGTGTAATTTATGTCTCCATAAAAAAAAGTTGGAAGTCTGTTCATCAAGCAGATTGTGTCTGGGTGAGATTTTATGCTAATAAGTTAGAATTCTAAGTTTGATTTACTTGATAGATAATATAAAGAGAGTAACAGTGGAAAAGAAATATATTTTTAATATACTGCTCTGCAGTCTCTGTAGTAAACCAGCAGATGAACTATGAAATTTATTCTTTAGATTTCATTAGGATTGTATTAAGATGTATGAAAGATTATTATCCATATAGGTAAAATAAAAAGGACATCTGTCTACTGTGACAATTACAATTTTTTAAAAATCCTTTGAGGTTGGAGTTTCCTGCCATGTTAGACAAGCTGGCTCGACTTAGTCTCAAACTACAGTAGATGCAATAATTCATAGTATCTGAATGGCAAAACAGTATTCCAGTATTTAAATTAGCCTTTAATAGATGGTATGAATCATTTTTGTACTCATGCTTTTGCACCTAGGACTGCACTGACAGAAATGCAATGTTCTTGGTGACATTGTTTAAGGGTCTAATCTCATATTGCTGCTTCAGTAAGATTCCAAGAGTTGCAGAAAATGTGATGGGGTACACTGAACAAAGTTATTACAAATAAAGCACTCCTCAGCTGTTTAGATAACTCTTCCAGAAGACAATTTTGACTTACATTTCTATACAGCAGCAGTATACCAAAAAATATTTTTAATGAAAAGTAACAGCAGATGACAAATTGTATCCAAATCCAAGCTAGTGAGTTCTTGCAAGACAGTAAGTCTGAGCCATGAGTATTTGTAATGTGATAAAGTTAATGTAAATTTAATGGCTTTCAAGACACAAGCTATTAAATACCATACAAACCTGGTAAATCTATTTGAAAAGTCAGTCGCTAGGCTTCTAGATCTTGCTACAGTTTCAGAAATTGCAAGTTTAATTTCCAGCACCCCCAGCTGAGATTCAGGGCTAACAGCAAAAACAATGACTTTCTTTAAGGTTTTACATACCAGTCAGGAGAGTGAGTCACTATTCCAGGCGACTGCCAATATACAGAGAGACAGATACATGCAAGGAGGGAAAGCCCCATGGAGGGAGGGATGAGGGGCTGCCTCACCACCGTTAACCTGCTGCACCCCAGTCTGCAGCCAGCCCAGCTGCCATCGTGGGGCTCTGAGACAACTTTGCCTGAAGTCGTTCCCCGGCCATTGGCTGGACTGGCACTGAACTGAAGCAGGGTAAAAATATACTGTGTAGGAAAAATATTAAACCTTTCTTCACTGGGAACAATGAAAAATACCCAGTAGACAATAGCACCAATAGACCAAGTAATCCATAAATACGTTTCTACTGCACAAAAAAAAAAAAAAAAAAAAA